>JALIZH010032355.1:0-10048 GCA_030522465.1 Rhipicephalus appendiculatus
TGCCAGAAAGCCTGAATAATAGCAACGCGGCTTTGTGCCAGCAAAGCTCACGATAAGAATGTGGTGAAACGCTATTGAAATAACGAATGCATTAATGGCCGCACGTAGCGACCGCAATGTGGGTATGTTGCAAGGACCCTCGTATATCACATGCACATTGAAGTAGACGACAGAGCTGACGATGCAGAAGTCCACATAGGCATGTTGTTGTAGTTGTAGTAGTAGTTGTTGCGGTTGTTTCAATACGCTGACGAACATAAATGATAGATTGTAACAAGAAAATATAACAAGTCACCTTGTTTCTAGGCAAGAAAATAGGACAACAAAAGCCGGCAGATGCCACGCACTGTGGGAATCGATTTATTGCGAAGCAGTCAGGGAAGGAGCAAATCATGCTTTACATAATTTGCATGTCATGTTTTACATGTTAGGACCTGCCGTTTATGTTCGTCATACAGTCACGTCGCGCAATACCAATTTTGGTGTATATCAAGCTAGCGAAATGGACGCAAGCGCACCATGAGCGTGGCATGTAAATGGCGTTGTAGATGACATGCATGCCAAGATTTTCATGTTACCACCTGCCACTTTTGTTTGTTATACAGTAATGTCACTTAATCCCAAATTTGGTGTGTATCAAGCTAACGAAACGGCCGCGAGCGCGCCATGAGCGTGGAATGCAAGTCATGTCGCTCATGACATGTCATGATTTCCATATTACCATTTGTCATTTATGTTCGTCATACAGTCATGTCACTCAATACCAAATTTGGTGTATCTCAATCTAACGAAACGGCTGCGAGCACGCCATGAGCGTGGCATGCAAGTCATGTCACGCATGACAAGTCATGATTTCCATATTACCATTTGTCATTTATGCTCGTCATACAGTCATGTCACTCAATACCAAATTTGGTGCATCTCAATGTAACGAAACGGCTGCGAGCACGCCATGAGCGTGGCATGCAAGTCATGTCGCGCATGACAAGTCATGATTTCCGTATTACCACTAGTCATTTATGTTCGTCATACAGTCACGTCACTCAATACCAAGTTTGGTGTATATCAAGCTAACGAAACGGCCGCGATATTGGTTACGGACACCAGCGGCGGCGGCGGCGGACAACTACGGTGCAAAAACGACCCTTGTTGTGATCTCATAACAGCTTTCGCTGTAATATGACATGTTTCTTGTAACCATCTGTCAGTCGTGCTCGTTATACATTAACCTCCCGCAATACCAATCTTGGTATATACCAATCTAGCGAAACTGCGGCGAGCGTACCATGAGCATGGCTTGTAAGTCATGCCGTATATGACATGCACGCCATTATTTTCATGTTACCACCTGTCCTTCACATTCGATATACAGTCAAGCGACACAATGCCATTTTTAGTGTATATCCAGATAGCGAACCGGTGTTTACACTTTTTATTTATCTTTGTCATACAGTCACGTCATGCAATATCAATTTTGGTGCATATTAAGCTAGGGGAATCAGCCGCCAGCACGCTATGAGCGTGGTAATTAGTGGCGGTGGTGGTCAAAACATTTATTAAACATTAAATGGTTACAGAGAGGTGAGGTGATTGGGGTACTAGGTGGAGCCCCTATGCCAGAGCGCCATTGGCAAGCAACGCCGCCCGCGTCCGTTGAGCCAGGGGCCTTTTGGGCCTTGAGGTCCTGACAGCTGAGCAGGGCCGCCTCCCAGTCCCTCTCTCGTTGGGTTGGGGTTGGGGGGGGATAGATGGGTTTAATAGGCACGCCCAGACTATGTGGAAGGTGTCAGCCACCTCTCCACAGAACTGGCACGTGCCATCAAAGGATGGATTGAAATGTTGTGGCACCGCCGGGCACAGTACAGTGTTCGTAAAAAAGTTTTTAAAAGAAGGTTATGTCGTACATGGCAAGCTAGTCGTGATTTTCAAGCAGCCACCTGTTATATACATTTGTTATACAGATATATCTCGTCATGGCAATTTGGTGTACATCCATTTAATTAAACGGCCGCGACAAACCCGAGACCAGTGTTGTACACGTTCCTCTAAAACAGGAACGAAAGCTCGTTCCTCGTTCCTTCCCAATTTCGGAACGAGTTCCCGTTACAAGTTCCTCAAATGCAAAAGGAACTCGTTACAGTTACATTTCCAAAAAGTGGAAGGTGTCGTTACATTAACGTTACATTTGAGTTTTTAATAAATATATAGGGTCGGTTAATCCTGAGGCGAAATAAAGTGGGTCATCTATAGCTCCCGTCGAGCTACACATATCAAACAAATTTTACATTACCGGCAGCATAGGTAAAGAAATCTAAATAAACGCTCCTAGACAATTCTTTCCGGAGAGCACCGGCCATACTATACATACATGTAACTGCAACTATCGCGGTCGTCTATTCCAAGTTCAACACATGTGTCACTTTTAACGTCGGTCTTCAAAGGCGCAGTCAGGATATTGCCCTTCACATATTCAAATAGAAATCTCCACCAATGCGCCGATATACTTAAATTTGTTGCACAGGAAATCGCATCGAAAGGGAGAATAGTTGGGGGGTTTAATAAGTGCTGATTCAATAATTCAGTGTGAGGAGCAAATAATGTTCAGGATGCACATTTGCGCCTTAGTAAAGTCCCCGGTTCACAGTCAGCGAACATATTTCTGTATATTTCGTCCTATGTCTTTCTATCTTTTGCTATCTTCCTTGCCTTTCGTTCTCTATATTTTTCTCTTTATATATTTTTCGTTATCTCTCTCTCTCTGTCACTCTGTGTACGTTTGCTCGCCTTCGATATTTTTTCTTTCCCTTTTTCTCTGTTTCTCTATACTCGTTTTCCCCTCCTCCCCACCATCGCTTCTCCTTCCCACCCTCTTGATATACCGTACTGTACACTTCTAGCCTGCGCATATGTTGCAGAAAAACGCATAGCCAATAATTTCCTTAAAATTCTACTTCATTAGTATAAGTTCACTCAGCTAAGAGATGTATACGAGCAAATGGAAAGTCAGCCACAATGGTATATTGCATTGGTGAGGTGTTTATCCTTACCACCGTTCTAGCGTATAATGAGAAATGGCACTTATTCGATGTATTCGCCCCAGACATAAATGCGAATTCTTCAGTACTATGTGTTCGTCGTTGGGTCGCGATACGAGCAGAATGAACATATTAGTTCTCTGTCTGTATTGAATTGCTCAAAGTGCCGTGCCTATGTTGAATAAATACCATGAAAGAAAACACAAAAAAATTGAGTCACCTCCCGCTAAAGGGAATGATGTGCGGATGCGAAGCAGCGGAGACATGGTTAGCTTTAGCGGGAGATTGTGTAATTTTACTGTCTTTTGAAGACGGCGGCCTTGTGGTCGGTGAAGTGTAGCGTGAAGAGTTGCTTTTCCAGAGTTTTCATTCTGAAGTTTGCGAAGACCAGGCCTACCTTAATGGTGGTCGGTTTTGTTAGGGTCGTAGGAAATGCATCGCAACGAGTACACGTCTAGCATGTGGTGGACCAGCAGTAAATCTTTCGTCTTAATCTCCCCGTTGAAATCACCCGTAAGTACGAAGGGCGCGTGTCTGTATGTACCGTGCCATTCGACAGTTCCTCTGAAGATGTTGGGTGCCGGATACATTGTCATGATTACGATGTTGTCGTTGTCAAAGTAGAGTATAACGGCCGAGTGCTCTCCGTTGTGTCCTTGGCCGGCAGGTTGTAGATCTAAGGCTTTTGCGGAGAGACGGCGTTTGACGTGCATGGCGATTTCTTTGAGACAGAGCACGTCTCCTTTGGTTGGGACGCGATCACGTTTGATATCTCTGGCGTGTGCGTTGAGGGACCGGCTGTTTAGCAGTGCTACAGCGAACTCCGTTTCGGGGTCGACATCTTCTCGGTAATCGCGGAGGTAACGCTGAGTGACGATGGTTGTCGAGGCGTTTGAATTCGTCTATCATGTTCTCGTCCACGTGGTCGTTCTTGTGTTACACTCTAAGCCGCAAAGGGCGAAAAGGGGTCTGTGGTTCATCCTTTTGGGGGGTAACTGCGTTGCCACAACCATTGCTCCCCAAAGGATGAACAATTCGTCCTTTAGGGAGCAACTGTGAGGGGACGATCTGTTAGTCCTCAGTAGTTTTGAGGGACGAAATGTTGGGGTGTAAAGTTACCCCTTTTTGGGAGTAACTGATTTCTTCCTCTTTTTTGCATGGCAACTGCGTAGGGACGAACTGTTACCCCTGATGGGACTAACAGTTGCTCCTTCTCGATAAAAAAAATCAATTTATTACAGTTTGTGGTTGAATTACCGAGAATTTGGAGGTTGACATATGCATTTCATGACATATACAATCAATACACAGAAGTAAATTCAGAACTACAGAAAATTCACAACCAACACACAGGATTCGAACTCGCGACCATTGAATCAGCAGCCGCGTACGCTAACCACTACACCATGCCCCAGTAGATAGCAGAGTGAAAATTACCGGGGTTATATATGTAGGCACCGTTTGGACAGTACGCAATCTGATATGTTCGTCAAAGTGGCAAGATTCCATATATTAGGCTTCAGCCTTCAGTGTTTCGCAAGCAACCATTCGGTTTCGCCGTTCGTGAAAATTTGAAATGCGCTGGATTGGTATTTATGCGAGCGTGCTTCGAGCGAATTTGCGCGCTTGATGGATATATGTTTATATAAACGTTCCCATATATGCTCCTGTCGCCGTGTCACGTTTGCTTGCTGCTCAGTGTAGAGAACGCTGTTGGTTACATCGTTCAGCGAAAATGTCTGTTTAGTGTCAGAAAAACGAAAACGTGTAACGAAACAACCAAGTTTATTGAACGACTCGTGTCAATTCTGCAGCATCGTGCGTCAGGCACGTAGCTAGCCCCCCTCCCCCCCGAAATTCGGATGGAGGAGGTTGTTTTGCCGAGAATAAATAATGAAAATAGGTGGTTTTCAAGGTTTTCAACAAGTGCCCTCCCCCCTCCCCCCTACCGAAAAAAAAATTTTGGCTACGTGTCTGTCGTGCGTACACGCGTACACATAAATTAAACAACTTTGTTGAATACAGAAGATAGGTTGGCTTCCCTGCATCCTAGGAGAGCCAATGAAAAGTGCAATGTTTTATTCGAATAGATGCAGTCCAGCCGACTTCAGGAAGTGCAACAGCGCCATCGACAGCTGTTGAGAGCGGCTTCGTAGCTGCAAGATGTTGAAGACGTTTCTCAGGAGGGGCAACGCTCTCATTGATCGATTCCCTGAAAAAGTAAATGCAGAAGCATTCATCATTTCCGGCAGAAGTTTGCGTGCACTTGTAGCTACGTCACACGGCGTCTGTTAGAAATGCCGCATGCCTAAAAATTAGACGAAAACTGCTCTTTCACTGACCCTGTCATAATGCAATCGAACAGTTCAAAATGTGTTGTGAAGCTCAATAAACCCGTTCTTGATTTTGACGTTTCAAGCTTTCACAGGGAGAAGCTTGTGGGCCCACTTATTTATCAATAAAGCTTGCGCTTCATTTGAGAGATAGAAAAACTGTATGATTCTTAGCATCACTACAAAAGAGCAAAGTTGCCGACGCGGTCGCCGACTGCCTGTGTTAGCGGTGCTAATCCTTTAGCTAGACGTGCAATTTTATCAGCCAATCTTCCCAAATGACTTGTTTACTTTTCAATAGAAGACATTGAGCGGAGTTTACGTGAATGTTCTTTCAGAAAGCCGCGAAAACTTCTGATAAACAACGCTTATTTGTGCAGCGCTGAAAAAAAAATTGAACAGCTGTACTTGCTGAAGCTGTACTTGCTGAATGTACAGCCCTATCCGAGGTTACCATGTTTCTATGGCCCAGCCATCATGTTTGTAGTTTTATAGCGGGCGGAACAGCACTCACGTCGTCAACCACGACTGTTTTGTTCGCGAAGAACGTGAATGTTAAATAAGCGGTCAGCGTTACATATCAACAGCACACAGCTAAAATCCCGCCGAGTGATCGCAGCCTTGTTTACACTCACCTTTTAGGCGATATCCATTCGGCGCGTAGCATTTCGATGGCGTAGCACTTCATTCCAGTAGCGGATCACGTTTACCACAGCGCGAAGAACAATCAGAGCACCGCAAGCGACAGCAATCGAATCACGAAACGAGAACACATCCACAACACACCGCTACACCATCGAGGGTTAGCTTGCCGCGCCGCGCCGCCGCGCTATGACGAGAACACCACGCCGCGCATGGATACAGCTTGGGCGCGTGCACATCTTTTTTTTTTTTTGTGGGAGATTTTTTACATTTGCTTATTATTATGCCATATAAACGATATTACCTTACTCCTGCCGTAGTTGCCATGGCCGTTTACACTAAAACAAACTGTTAACAGTTGATTTCTTTAACGGACTATTTCCTTACGCGCACGCTGACCATTCGTTCGAGGCCGCCATTGCGCGGGAAAGTTCCATGGGCGTAAACGTTGCTCCCTATGGTCTAACAGTTCCTCCCTCATTTTGCACACGGCACCCTCGCCTTGCAGTTAATCCCCCCGCGGACTCACTGTTCGTTGCGGGGACTAAATGCAGCACTTACTCCCATTTTCGTCCTTTGCGGCTTAGAGTAGAAGCGATGGTCACCAGCAGCGTTAGTCAGGCGGAGGTTCTGAATGTTGGTGCACCTACTTAAGGCAACGTAGACGAGTTTCTGTGGGTGCGTCTTCGAGTATTCGTATACGATGGAAGAGTAGGTTGGACTTGTGTACGGTTATGGCACTCGCCTGGCCCAGGGGGATTGTGCTCGTTTGCACGCGACACCGCTGTTGCGGTGGATCGTCAACAGTGAGTATCCACGTCGTGTCAACTCGTCGCTCACTGCGTGATTGGAGCGAAGGCGACTGAGCTTCCCCGTTGTGGGAACGTCGAACTGTAACACAATCGTCTGGGAAACGCGTCTTCTTCGTCTTGATCGCGGCGCTGCACCGGAGAGAATGAGGCGCGCGCGCTCCGTCATGTTCATACTGGGGAACTACTGTGGCGCCCCCCAGCGGAATATGCAGCTGTCGCACCACATGTCGTGCGCACCGCTCTGTAGAGTAGAGGATTCCTAGAGAGGGCAGGGGGGGGAGCGTAGGAGACTAGAGAGAGGGGACGCGTATGCACTGGGGGGGGGGGGGGGCGTGGGGAAGGAGGGGACGGACAAAGCCCCCGCAAGCACATGCAAGCAAGATAGAGGAATGGAGTCAATGGGACGCGGACGCCGCTCTGTAGAGTAGAGGATTCCTAGAGGAGAGAAAGGGGGGGGAGCGTAGGAGGGCAGAGAGAGGGGGGTGTGGGACGCGGGAAGCAGCAACGGACAGAGCACCCGCAAGCACATGCAAGCTAGATCAAGGAATTGTAGTCAACGTGGGCGACAGACACCACTGGTGGTGCGCGTTATTCTTTGCTTGCACCCACCACTTGCCTAGCCATTGCTAAGAGGCCACTCTCTGCTATTGGCCATGACTCTGGCGACTGTGGTGGTGCTTGACGGCCTTACAGTACTAGTGTTCTGGTTCGCGTAGTGGGTGCTTCCCTACTTCATGAGAAAGTGACCGGACGCGGGACGCCGGACGCGGGAAGGACGAACACAGCCCCAAGCATAAGATGCTTCGCATCAAAAATTCCCCAGCTCCCGCTAAAGGGAACCATGTGTGGATGCGAAGCAGCGGGGAGATAATTAGCTTGAGCGGGAGGAACGTCGCCGTTCTCATTTCACGGCAGTGGTCCGGGCGCTCATCGCGGCGCTGCACAGGAGAGAGAATGAGGCGTGCGCGCTCCGTCATTTTCATACCGCGGAACTACCGTGGCACCCCCCAGCGGAGTATGCAGCTGTCACACCACCTGTCGTTCGCGCCGCTCCGTAGATGATTCCTAGAGGAAAGGACGGGGGAACCGTTGGAGAGGAGAGAGAGAGGGGACGCGGGAGCCGCTCCGTAGAGTAGAGGATTACTAGAGTAGAGGAAGGGGGTGAGCGTAGGAGAGCACAGGGGAGGGGGATGCGCATGAGCTGTGGGACGCTCCGTAGAGTAGACGATTCCTAAAGGAAAGGGGGTGAGCTTAGGAGAGAGAGGGGGGAGGGGGACGCGCAAGCGCTGTGGTCACATGCAAGCAAGATTAAGGAATGGGGTCAACTTGGGCGACAGACACCACCTGCCTAACCATTGCGAAGGAGCCTCTCTGTGCTCTCGGCCATGACTCAATGAATGGGGTCAACCTGGGCGACAGACACCACCTGCCTAGCCATTGCTAAGCATCCTCTCTGTGCTCTCGGCCATGACTCTGATGACTGTGTTAGGGTTGACGGCCTTCATATTACTACAGTGTTCTGGTTCGCATAATGGGTGCTTCCCTACTTCATGACAGTGGCCGGACGCGGGACGGGGGGACGCGGGACGGACAGAGCCCCGAGCATAAGATGCTTCGCATCTAAAACCAGATAGTCGAGTGGTTACGACGCTCGCCTTCGGATCGTGGATAGGCGGTGTCGAATCTCGCCTCGCCGAAAACATTTTGACGCCATGAATTTATCTCTTTCTTTAACCCCTTCCTTTCGCTCTCTGTATTCGTTCTCTCGCCCCATCAGTTATTGCATCCCGCGCCGGACAAATCAGCGCCCGTGTTCTGGGAGAGAAGCAGAAGAGGATGGCGAAGAAAGTGCGTGCTGGTCCATGATGATGATAACTTTTTTTCTACGACACATGGAATCCTCGAGCATAACATCTCTGCTGTAAAAAATCAACTGTTCCTCCCGCACGTGGTCCGTCTCGGCGTCTCTCGCTTCCCTGACCCCCCGGCAGTTGCCTTGAAGTAAAAACCTGGATGCACCGTTCTCACGCGATAGGCGAGCGCTAGATTATCGCGCCTCACACGGTCGCCCATCCGTCCTGTTCTGCATGATGTGCTGCGTGCGTGCGCCTATTGAATGCCGTGGAACGTTTACAGAAGGAACGCCGTTCCCTTTACCGTTCCTGCTTAAACGTAACGAGTTACCGTTACAGTTCCACCGATCCTGAATGGAACGGTGGCGTTCCTCCGTTCCTCCCAAAAGGAACTAGTTCCTGGGACGTCGTTCCTTGGAACGCCGTTCCGTACAACACTGCCCGAGACCACGTCATATAGATCATGTTGTACATGACATGCGTGTCATGGTTTGCACTTTAAGACCATTCACTTATGTTCGTCATGCACTCCTGTGACGCCATACTAATTGTGGTTTGTAAAAAGTTAACGAAGCGACCGCAAGAGCACCAAGGCAGTGGCGTGTAAGTCGTTCGGTTGATCACACGCATAATACGATTTTCATGTTATGACCTGCCATTTATATGCGTCATACAGTAGTGTTATGCCACACCAATTTTGGTACAGATCCCATTAACGAAACAGCCAGGAAAGCACGAAGTCGTAGGCAGATAGATAGATAGATAGATAGATAGATAGATAGATAGATAGATAGATCCGTCAAAGGCGGTGAAGTTCGCTAAGAAATGCTTCGCATTTCATAAATGCCGACAGCCGAGCGCCTCAGTGCCACGCAGTTCGCATTTCTTTATCGTGATAGTACGCGTGCGCGCGCGTGTAGGCAATTGCAGTTGGCGCTATTTCTTTCTCGGTCATTTAAACAACAAAGGTATTCTTCATTCGGGGCTGCAGAAGCGCACACACTGTATAAAACATGCGTTAAGGCCTGACCACACGAGCACGTTGTTGCGCGTCAGCGCGTGGTTTCAGATGCGAAGCAGCTTTTTGACTAGCCTGTGTAACGCTGTCCCTCCGTGCGTCCGTACGAACGCGCCGCAACGCGCTCCCCTCGCCGCAGGTCTTCGAGCGCTGCCAAGTAGGTCACGGCGTTGACCAGGAAGATATGACGTCACAATTTTACACGTCATGGCAAGACTGGCGCGGTCACTTACGGATGACGTCACCAGCCGTTTTCTCAAGTTTTCGCTGACTCATCGTTCTCGATCGAAATGTATATCGATATTTTTTATTGAAGGCGCGTAATTTCTTAGTGCAGCTTAACTTATATTTCCGC
>JALIZH010032356.1:0-17761 GCA_030522465.1 Rhipicephalus appendiculatus
TCCGCAGGTCAAAAAAACTTGAACGCCTCCAACTACACGCCCTGTTACTGCAGAGGCTGTGTGGAGCCGCATTCATCTATGCACTGGCCACTTAAAACATCACCCACCCTCCGTAAATCAGTCACAACGGCAGCAATTTATTTTAACACACACACAAAACTTCCATCCGCACAGTAACTTCGACTTTTCTTACGCGCAATACCCGCGCCTTCAACCCGCCGGAAAGTTTCAGGTGACGCTGCGAGCCGCGCCGCCTGTCGACGGCGACATGAAGTGCGTCACGCTCCGCCGCTCAGTGAGCGCACTACCCCCATTCTAGTACACTGTAATGCCGTGGCAAGATAAGGACAAACAAAATGTCATTAAAAATGACGAAAGGGAGGCGGTGTGCACACCCCTGGCTACGCCACTGGTTCCAGGAGCACTGAGGACGGCAGCGAAATAAAAATCGAAACCCACCATCGGTCCATGAACGAAAAACATGGCTATTTCTCGCGGAGACGGCAGTGACAATGTTGAAAACCCGCGAGTGACAATGCACGGGTTACCGAATATCACAATAAGGTCACTTGAAAAAGTAAACCACAATCGCGCACCACGAAAGCGCTGCAAGGGAGTCCGTCACGCAGCGCGAGCGAAGTGGCCCCGGCTGACGCGAATTTTTTCGCGTCAGCCGGGGCGGGCGAATTCCACTTCTGCGGGAACTGTTGCAGGGTGGAACGGTATTACGGTAATCCCCGGTGGTGCTGCAATCTACTTTTAGATAACATTTCTCTCACCCCCGGAGGGGAATGAGTGGGCCGATCCCGGAGGTAGTGCAATACCGGGCCAACCCGTGGCGGAGGTGAAGCAAGCTTCAAGCACTCCGCCCCATCACAAAAATAAGTTTAATATCTTGGGTCCAAATAGGACCCGTATCAGATATTAAGCTGATAAGAACAGATACTACACAAAGAGAAGTTTATTTAACTTCAGACTTGATTCACTTGGTTGCATGGTGCTCGATGAACATCTGGTACATCTCGGTATACTTGCACGCAAAGAGGAGCCTTATTTGCTCCTTAACTCGCCGACAAAAGAGGTGGTGCTGTGTGGACTGAACATATGCAGGTGATGAAAGGGGATACAGAGCTACTATTATGCACTCGCACTGTTAAAGGATGACAGTGTACAGATAATGGAAAGAAACCTTCCGATGCGTTGCGCAATAGTAAGTTTGGGTTATGCAAGTGGTGCACCGGTACAAAATTGGTTTATACAAAGATGCTGGGTTAGTGAGACTAAAACTCTCCGCGGGGAGAGAGGCGGCAAGCTACGTGTCGCGGGTTACACAAGCCAAAAAACTCCAACCTTTGTGTCTGGATGGAAGGGTAGGGCGTGGGATGGGTTCTATGGCATACCAATACCGCCGTGTGTGAAGGGGTAAAAAAGAAGGGAGGGGGGGGTTAGAACGGGATTATGGGGGCTACGAGCTTCCCCTCCCTCAGGAAGAAAAAACTTGGTGTGCCAGCGGCGGAGGAACAGTTCCTCGCCGCTAGCCTCGAGCTCATTTGACAGGTGCGCCCACACCATTCGCCTAATGCGCCCCACTGTGGGGTACGTCGCCCTGATTGGCTTTCTTCTCGCTTCCGCGAGTGACCGCCGCTGCCACAGGCTGAAGAGAGTGCAGACCATTACGAGTTTGGCGAAGGCGCCCTTGTTACGCCTGTGTCCCGGTGGGGGGCGGATTCCGAAGCAGTGCGCCTATCATGCGCCACACGGGACGCACCGCCGGGCACTCTAGCAGCGCGTGCTTCTGTGTTTCGGTCTCGCGACAGTTGGGGCAGCGGGCGTCTGGGACTATGCCGAGGTGGTGTAGCCGCTGCCTCGTTGGCAGGACTTTCCAGGCTCGTTTCCAAAGGAAGTCTTGCGCTTCGCGGGGAGTGCCGCGACCTAGTGAGGCAAGTTCGCGTTTGGCTCGCCTCGCGCGCTGCCTGTCTTCGTCGTTCAGCTGCCTGATGGTTAGGGCCTCTACTATTCGGGCAGGCGGGTCGGCCTCTACTTCGCATCCGGGAGCCTCCTTCTCGATCATGCGCTTTGTCGCCGCTGTTACCTTGTAAAAGGGGGAGGGCGACTCAGCGCACGGCCCGGGTTGTCTAGGCTGCGTCGAGCCAGCTGATGCCGACGCTGCTCCAATAAAGGAGTAGGCTTTTCCCTACGTAGTCGTCCGCTTGGGCGAGTGCGCGGGCGGTCGAGAGCGCGAGTATTTTGCCTGAGGTCTGGACATGCGGGAGGCCAAGTCCCCCCCTCGCTCGGTGCGAGCTGCAAAAGGTGCCGCCTGACGGGGAGGAGGTTTCCCGTCCCACAGGAATGCGGTGATTAACTTGTTGAATTGTGTTGCCGTTCTTGTGGGCATGATCGAGATTCGGCTTACGTAGGAAGCCAGGGCGCAGATACTCGTCTTGATCGTCAAAGCCTTTTCGCGCAGGGTGAGCTCAAGGAGTTTCGCGCGCTCTGTTAACTGTTGGGCCCTGTCGAGAGCTCTCGTCCATGTGTTTGCCGCGACTCCCTCACAGGTGAAGAAGACGCCTAGAACCTTTACCGTGGAGACGACCTCGATGTTCCCTATCGCGTCTGTCGGGAATGGGCCGAACAATAGGGCCTTGCTCTTGTGCTCGTTCAGGAGCGCCCCCCGACGCGGCAGCGTATAGGCTGAAGACCCGACGGAAGCGCTCGAGACTACGCGCATCTTTCAAAAAAAGCGAAATATCATCCGCGTAGGCCAGTATCTTCAGCTCCCCTGTGCCGGTCAGAGGCAGTCCCCTGATGCGATCGTCGCGAGCGACGGCTGTCAGGAGAGGCTCGATTGCCAGAACGAAAAGGGTCGGGCCCAACGGGCACCCCTGCCTGATCCCTCTCGTGTAAGAGAAGCTCTCGGACGGGGACCCGTTCACCACGACGCTGCAAGTCAGATCCGTGTAAAGTAAGGTGACGACTGCGACGAGGTCCGCCGGGAGGCCGAACTCGCGTAGCGTGTCGAATAGGTAAGAGTGACGCGTTCTGTCGAAGGCCTTGGCCAAGTCAAGCGACAGGAAGGCCCCTGCGACTCGTTTGTTGGAAGCATACTCAAAGATGTCCCTGGTGAACGTAAGATTGGCGAACGCGGAGCGTCCTGGGACAGCACAGGCCTGGTGCGGGGCTATCATGTCCGGGAGGAAGGTCTTGATCCGGTTGTTCAGTACGGCCGCCACGATCTTGTAATCTACATTCAGTAGAGTGATCGGGCGCCATGACGAGGGATCACTCGGTGGAGCGCCTTCTTTATGGATCAAAACGATGCGCCCCGCACCAAAGGAGGCCGGCTTCACGTGCTTCTCAATCACCATGTTGACCAGGTTCAGGAGTGCGTCGCCCAGGACGTCCAGGAAGGTCGCGTAAAATCCCGCCGTTAGGCCGTCTGTGCCCGGGGCGGAATTCGGGGGCATCTTCCCGATTGCTTGGCGTAGTTCGTCGTGCGATGCCGGGCCGCACAGAGTCACGCATTCTTCAGGGTCAAGGTGGTGCAAGTTCTTGCAAAGATCCTTCATGAGGGCTGGTTCCGGGTGTAGCGTCTCGGAGTCGGGCTCACTGAAGGCCGCTTTAAAGTGGTCGAGGAACGTGGCCTCTATTTCTGCCGGGTCTGTCGTGAGGGTGCCGTCTGGGCGTCGCACTGCCGCGATCCTCTGGGACCCGTTACCGTTGATCTCGGAGAGGTCTATCTCCGGCGGATCGCCCGTGGTGGTCCGCACGGCCCGAGTCACGCGAGTAGACTCCCGGAGCAGCCTGTCGTGCTGGACCCGCAGCGAGTCGAGGTAATCTCGAGTACAAGATGTGAGGGCGTCTGCGCTTTGGATTATGCGCATCCTGCGTAGGAGTTCGTTCAGTCTGGCCGTGGTGCGTTTTTTTCTTGCTCTGCCCTCCTGTTGCAGGAGCGACCTCCAGGTCGCTTTCAGTTCGTCCCACGCCGCGGGAGTCACGTGGGGCGAGGCCGTAAGCGATTCCTCCAGGCTGGTCTTGATGCGCGCTACGCACTCTTCGTCCTTTCAGGATCGCCGGGTCTAGGCGCCAGGCTGCATCACCCAGTCGGGGACCAGGGCTTCCCTCTCACTGTCGTCACTACGGGGGCGTGGTCGGACAATCCCGCCAGAGTGTCCGGCAGAACGAGGACCTCGCACGACACGATCGAGGGCAGCAGCAGGTCGGGAACATAGATGCGGTCCAACCTGCTTGCGGTGGTCCTGGACGTTCCGGGTTGGGACAAAGTCATCGTCGTGAAGGTAAACCCAGACGTCTGTGAGCTTAAGGTGTCTGAGGAGTTTAACAAGCTCCTTGGCATGGTAAGACGAACCTCCTCGCCCCGGGCCTCTGACGTCCCTCGTTGTGTCGACGACACAGTTGAAGTCGCCCAAGACCACGTGGGGTAGGGGTTCAAGGAGGTAGTCGTGCAGCTCCCGGAAAAACCGGTTGGTGTCGGACCGTGTGACGGGTGCATAAACATTGGTGAAGCGGAACTTCCTCCCGTCGATAAAAATATCGAGTAGGAGGGTGCGTCCGTCGGCCCCGAAGACGCCGTGCGATTTCTCTCTGAATCTGCCCGAAACGAACACGACACCGACGCCGCATGACTTGGCGTTCGTCAGGGAGAAGAGGCCCTCAACCCGGCAATTGCGACAGAACTGGGCAACGTCAAGGGGGGGGACCGAAAGTTTGTCTCTTGGACAAATAACAGGTCGATGCGCTGGGCTTGGGCAAAAGATACCACAGTGCTTTGTTTCACTCGGTCACGGAACCCGCGGACATTCCACGAGGCTATGCGGAGTGAGTCCATCGGGCGTAACCACGAGGGCGGGACCCGGCAGGGTACGAGAACCGCGAAGAAAAAAAAAAGGGGGGGGGGGGTGTTACGCGGCTGGGTGTGACGTGGTCATGGCGCGCTCAGTTTGTGGCGGGGCCTTTGGGGGGCGGTTCCCCTTTGCCCGCGCCGCCTTTCTCCAGTTTCTGCGCCTTCGCGAGTGGCGGAGCATCGCTATCGCTGCCCCTTACATCGGGCCCGGGTCGGACGCTGCCTTGCCTCCTTGCTTGGTGTTTTCTCGCTCGCGTCTTGCTGCTCGTCTTCACCTGGGCGCCTGCGCGAGCGCGAGCGATTTCTCTGCTCGCGACCGAGCGCCGGCTGGTTCACCGTCTCGTCCGGTTTTCTGCTTGGATGTGTCGTGGGAGGAGCCAGGGAAGGGGCCGGGGTTATCCTGTCGCGTTCGCGGTCTTCAGGGGAGGGCGTAGTAGCCGCGACTCACTATTGGCCAATCGTCCCGAGAGGGATCGCGGGGACCTGCTCCCGGCTGCTGGGTTGGCGCGGGGGCGGGCGGGGTCACGGGTGTCTTTTGGGCGGGGGGGGGCGCCTCTTTCCGCCCAGGGGGGGCTTCAGCCTCAGTCGTCACGTCAGGCGGGTTCTGGTGATCAACTCTACTGAGCTGGAGTGCGGGTGACGTAGGGGGCGTCGATTGGTATGAGACAGTAGACTCGAAGTCGCTCGACTCTGTTTCGGTAGACGAGGTGGCCCCGTCTTCCTCAGTCCCGTGCTGCTCCTTCTCGAATGGCGACGCGGATGGCTCGCCGCTGCCTGTGAGCGGGTCGGAGTCTGTTTCGCGGTCCGAGGGGGTGGGCTCCTTCGCGGTTCTGCGGGACGCGGTCTTGGGCGAGGCCTAGGCGTAAGCACTTGAAGGCGCGAGGTTGGGCCGGCTGCTCTAGGTGAGGGGGGGGGGCCGCTTGTCTGAACTTGGTTCGGTGGGAAATCTGTCGCGGAGGGGTAACCGCGGGCTGCTGACGCGTAGGAGCGCCTGCGAAAGCACTCCCGAGTCCCATGGTGACCCCCGCAGCGCTTGCACTCAGCAGTGCAACTCCCCGTCTCGTGCCCGAATACGCCACAACGTTTGCAGTACTGTGCAGTACACGCGGTGGCCATGTGCCCGACCTCGTTGCAACGTGCACACACCCGCCTCATGCCGCGATACTCGAACATGACCCGGTGCCCCGCAATGGTCGCAAAGTTGGGCACCGGTTTGCTCATTTCAATTTTTACCACTCTGACCCCGTTTAGTTTATTTTGTCGGGTGGCCACGGTTGCAAAGGTTATGCCCTTAACTTTGCCATACTGGGCAAGGGCGTTGCCAAGTGTCTCGTCGGAGAGATAAGCGGGATATCGGTAGACATTGACATACGTGACCGGCGGCCCGACGGCCTCAACCGGTACGCTTTCGCCGTTAATCCGGAAGCCTTCCGCCGTCATTAATCTCGTCGCCTGGCTGGCGTTACGGGTACAGACGAGAAACTTGGCACCGCCCATGTGTTGCAAGACAAGCACACTGTCATCACCGGCACTTCGTTCAATGGCATCAATCAGATCGTCAATGGATACATCGCCTTCCGGCGCGGTGAACATGAAGCTGTTCTCCCTCGCCGGGAGGTCAGTCGTGGCCGCCATTCTGGGGGGCGTTGCCGCAAGCCGCCAGGAGGGGGGGCGTGACTTGTAGGGAGCTGGTCACGTGCAGTCAGGCTGCACTCTGGTAAACCCGCGGCTTAGCCGAGGCAGGGGCCGCGCAGGATCAGGTGGCACCAGGGGGTCGCGGCAAGGAGCTCCGGGACGGCAGGCGTAGACCGGGGGGCTTGCACTTCCTGGCATGGGGAGGGAGGGCTTCGGGCTGGAGGGCCCGGGACCCAGAGGTGGCGGTCGCGCGCACGGGGCGGCGATGCCACGGGCGCACTCTTTTTCCGGGAGTTTGAACCCCGGGGGGGTCGACGTCGGCGTGACGTGACCCCGGGACTGGCTGGTGACTGGTGGAAGACTGCTAGCTCGACACTTTGATCTTAGCCAAAAGGCCGAGAAGCGATAAGGAATTAGCAGTCGTTAATTAAAATGCATTGTTTCAAACCACATATATAGTTCAGACACAACACCAGGTAAATTACTCCAAAGCAATTCGCCCGTCCAAGCATCCAAAACCAGAACTGCGCACCCGGTACGGCTGCGCATACACCAGCGCATCGCTTTTATTCCGTCCGGAACAAAAATTTCCCCGCTACACAAAGGAACTGCAAAAACAGCGACCTGGATTCGTTAGACACCAATTAATCGCTCTCTTACTTACTCTCGATTGCTCGCATGACGTCACTCATAATGCCGATCGTCGCGTGACTTCACACGCGGCACACTACATCACCTGCCAGCAATTATTCGTCACGGGTACAATTTTTAATTGTAATACTGGTGCACCAAAAATTGGCGTACGTTACAGTATCCCCCCCCCCCCCCCTTTCGGCACCAAAAAAGTAACGCTAATAACATTAAGTTCCGCTACGTCACATATCCAACATGGCTTCTGCCAGTGTACGCTGGCTGCCCTACGCTTCTGCGACGTCGACCTGAAGTATCGCGAAGTGCTTGAATCCTTGGCTTCAGCGCGCAGCTCGCGTATCTTGAAACCGCCTTGGCACTGTCAGAGGTGCCTCATGAACCAACCAGCCCATATGCGTACCCTATTGCAGCCTTGGCCAGTCCCGACGCGACCCACACTGCACCGGCACAGCCTGCGAAGCCGAGCGACAGGCGAAGGAAGCCCTGTGGCGAGCCAGACCCGCGAGGCTGTGCGACATGTCATCAAGAGAGGCGGCATTTTCTGCTACCGGTGAATGAAGGTGATTTGGTGCACAGTGCCCGTACTGGCTTGCTCCGGGAAGCGCTCGGATTTCGGAGGTGTGCATAGCGCTCCGTCGCACGACGCTGCCCAAATTTCGTTCACGCGTGCAGCGTTGAGGCACCTCTGACAGTGTTGCACGGTGAGAGGTTACCGTCTGCACAGCGCGGTACTCTTCCAGCCTAAATTGTCCGCGATATGCAAGTTTTGCTGATTTCGAGGGGTAGGAGTGCTATGGTTGCTTGTACGAGGCGCAGGCACGGCGCTCCCGCGTCCGAGCCAGGCACGAGGCCGCACACACCGTGTGGAGATGGTGGCGGAAATCAGTGGAGAAGTAGTCACCTGGGCTGCTCGTCGAATGTAGTCGAGTAAAGTGCGAGTAGACTCGTGACGGACAGGCTAGAAGAGACGGCTGATGACCAGAGCAGCACCGTGTCGCAGCCTGCAGGGGTGTTTGCGCATTTCTTCAGCGCACAAGGTACAGCTGATCGAGTGCGTCGCTTGATATCGAGTGACGCTTGCTTGCTTGCCTGCTTGTGGCTTGATTTTAGGCTCCTACCCACTACGGGCGATTGGCCATGAAACCGGCGGTTAACCTGGGGGAAATTTTCCTCTAACGTTAAACAGGGAGGATCGGTCGGACGCCTGAGAATTAACTTATAGAGCGCTTGTCGTTGTTGGTGTCGATCCCTTCTTCTTCCTCGTCTGCTTAATTCTTGACGCTCTTTGTGCCACCCAAGCGCGTGATGAGTGCCAGCTGTTGGTACTGCTGCAGGCGTGGGGCCCAGGTCGGCATTCACAGGAAAAGCAAGCCAGCACGCAATCGGGGCCCTACGCTTGGAACGAATTCTCGCCCGGCGAGCTAGGTGCCGCAGGCCTGCGCGCGAGACGCGTCTCTCGCGTCCTTACTGCTTCCTCGATCTCCTTATTATTTTTTGAGGGTTAAGCGTGTACAATAGGGCGCAGTTAAGACGTGGTAAGCAAGTATTGTACACGCTTAACCCTCAAAAAATAATAAGGCGATCGAGGAAGCTGTAAGGACGCGAGAGACGCGTCTCGCGCGCAGGCCTGCGGCACCTAGCTCGCCGGGCGAGAATTCGTTCCAAGCGTAGGGCCCCGATTGCGTGCTGGCTTGCTTTTCCTGTGAATGCCGACCTGGGCCCCACGCCTGCAGCAGTACCAACAGCTGGCACTCATCACGCGCTTGGGTGGCACAAACTTGTGCCGTCGGCCACCGCGCTGGCGGTGAGAGTATGTAGGTTTCAGCGCATCATATATTTGTTGATCCGTCGTAGACCTTGGTTGCATCAACCAATTGCTGCGGGTAGAATGACGAATCAACAAATATATGATGCGCTGAAACGTATATACTCTCACCACCAGCGCGGTGGCCGACGGCGCAAGTTTGAGGCATGCCCACGCGCGAGGCACACAAGCTGGTGGTGAGATTGACGAAGAAGAGGAGGCGTACATTCGAGAACGGGAAAGAACGAAGCAGTCGCAGGTAAAAAAAGATTCTTGGCCAATCCCCCCTGAGTGGGTATGAGCCATGGTAGAGGATTCATCATCACCATCATCGAATCGTTCGTCGGGTCCAGGTCCCATTTGCCGGGCACTCCAGCAGCCAGCGCCCGTCCATACCGCTCGGAATCCCGGCGCATTCCTGACCCGGGCGTAATGTTGTCTGTCCGGGACAGGTTCGCCACACACGGACTGTGCCGCCCGCCCCAGTCCGATTGATCACTACTGTCGGCGTGATGTGCAAGGCAACAACCCATCGACCTTCGACCCTCACACGGTGAGGTGTTCTTACAAACCTTGCGTAGCGCATTGGTGTACTGCGTAGGGCGCGACGCACCTCAGGACGTGTTTCTTGCTCAGTGGCGTAAATCACGGGGGGGGGGTCAGGGGGGGTCCTGACCCCCCCCTGTGTTCAGGCTGAGGGGGGACACCCCATGCAAGTGTCCCCCCCCTCGAGATTTAACTCTAAGCCAGCACAGCCAGCACACGCAAAGGCGCAGGCACGAAGGAAAAAATCGCAGGTAGCGCAAGGCGCGTGCCAGCAACCAGCCAGTCACTTTTCTTCATATTTACATTACAATTACTTCTAATAACATCCCCTATGCTCTCCTTGGCATCATTGTCCGTTAGTTCTCATTAATATCGTGGTTGACAAAGCAAACGAGCCCTTAAGTTTACACTTCTTTCCTTCATTCAGAGCGAGGGTCTCGTTCTGGCACACTTGATGCCTCCAGGTAGCATGCGATGGATCATTAGGTAATTAGTCAGCTGCCAGCTCGCGATAAGAGCACGTGCTACGTGACGCCAACAGGCAAAAAAGGGTGTTCCACACTTGCCGTAATGGCAACAGGCGGCGCTGACTGACGCCCCCCACGTTTAGAAGCACATATATACCCTACAAAGTGGACGCAGGGATGAATGTCACCGCAGCTCAGTGGTAGAGCATCGGACGCGTTATTCGAAGGTCGCAGGTTCGGTTCCTGCCGGTGGCAATTATCTTTTCGTCCACTTTTCTCTCTTGCCATGCGATGTCGCTTACATACCGTCGGATACTCAGTGCTATTTTTCTGACGAGGCGCTGGTACCGCTGTTCGTTTTATTACTGTTATTGCGTCCGCCTCAGTGGAACAGCGGCTACGGTGCTCGGCTGCTGACCCGAAAGTCGCGGGTTCGACCAGAACGACGTAAGAAAGATAAAAAAAAAAAAAAAAAAAAAAAAAAAAAAAAAAAAAAAAAAAAAAGGAACGGGTCTGGGGGTCTTGCATTTCATGTTATTTTTTTTTTAAGCTGACCCACGTAGTTCCAGCTACAGTTTCCACTCGTGTGTGCCCTGCAGCGCATGTTCACGCCATTCGTTCGTTTGAAGGATCTTAGAAAAAAAAAAAAAAAAACGCTGGGGCCTGCTTGTTTCGCTTTTGAACGAAGTCCTCAGCACAGGGCTATTTTATCCATTGCTAATCTGTATTGTGATATAGCAAGCATTCGCGCATACATACACAGGGTTTCGTGCAAATAAAATCAATTTTTTCAGCGCACGCTGTCGTGTGTTTCTTCGTGTCCTGTTTATTCATGCTGCCGAAGAAATGGTGTCATTCTTCGATGTAGTAAAAATATGTGTACGCACGTGATGCATGTTACGTGCTTTGTACTCATAATACCTATGCGTAGACAGTTTTTTTTTCATTGGACTTTCAACTAGTACCATATTCGCCTACGAGTCCAACCAGTTTTGGTAACCTTGTATGATCTACGTCTGCAAATAAAAAGTTTGTTAAGATTACGATGCGGATAAAGTTATCGCAAGGCCAAGTGATTTCACCCATGAATGATTCACGAAAAAAAAAAAAAAACAGCGTTCAGTGGGTTAGTTACAGTTAGACCAGCTCATATGCGAGAGAAAAAAAAAAGAATTAAAAATTGAGGCGTTGTATATATTCGGCACAGTCGGGCTCGAAATGCTGGAGTGAAGTCGCTATGATCGCTACAGCGGCGAAAGAGCATTGAAGATCGTATCGATCCGCAGGTCAAAAAAACTTGAACGCCTCCAACTACACGCCCTGTTACTGCAGAGGCTGTGTGGAGCCGCATTCATCTATGCACTAGCCACTTAAAACATCACCCACCCTCCGTAAATCAGTCACAACGGCAGCAATTTATTTTAACACACACAGAAAAATTCCATCCGCACAGTAACTTCGACTTTTCTTACGCGCAATACCCGCGCCTTCAACCCGCCGGAAAGTTTCAGGTGACGCTGCGAGCCGCGCCGCCTGTCGACGGCGACATGAAGTGCGTCACGCTCCGCCGCTCAGTGAGCGCACTACCCCATTCTAGTACACTGTAATGCCGTGGCAAGATAAGGACAAACAAAATGTCATTAAAAATGACGAAAGGGAGGCGGTGTGCACACCCCTGGCTACGCCACTGGTTCCAGGAGCACTGAGGACGGCAGCGAAATAAAAATCGAAACCCACCATCGGTCCATGAACGAAAAACATGGCTATTTCTCGCGGAGACGGCAGTGACAATGTTGAAAACCCGCGAGTGACAATGCACGGGTTACCGAATATCACAATAAGGTCACTTGAAAAAGTAAACCACAATCGCGCACCACGAAAGCGCTGCAAGGGAGTCCGTCACGCAGCGCGAGCGAAGTGGCCCCGGCTGACGCGAATTTTTCGCGTCAGCCGGGGCGGGCGAATTCCACTTCTGCGGGAACTGTTGCAGGGTGGAACGGTATTACGGTAATCCCCGGTGGTGTTGCAATCTACTTTTAGATAACATTTCTCTCACCCCCCGGAGGGGTGAGTGGGCCGATCCCGGAGGTAGTGCAATACCGGGCCAACCCGTGGCGGAGGTGAAGCAAGCTTCAAGCACTCCGCCCCATCACAAAAATAAGTTTAATATCTTGGGTCCAAATAGGACCCGTATCAGATATTAAGCTGATAAGAACAGACTTTTTATTCAAATATTAAAGACAAGACAACATCATAAATGGTTACAGGAAAAAACGAAAATGCAAATAACAACGAGAAAAAGTGTATACAATAAAAACCATAACAAAAGGGCTAAAAAACAGTTAGTGTGTTAGTATTAAAACGGTAAAACTGTAAAGGTGTATATACAATAAAAACGCGGGTTCGCTTCTCGGATAAAAACTATTTACAAGACACCTATATGGCTCCGATAGATGGTCGTGGAGGCGGCGATCGTGTCACTTATGCAAAGTCTCTTCATTGTCCGCAGGTAGTGTTTGGAGCACAACCTGCGGCAGACACGATCGTTGGCCGGATCCCACGTGCCGAGGCAGCCTACGACGATGGCGTCGACGGAGACGCGCTGGAACCGCCGGAGGAGATGTAGCTGTAAAGGGGCATACTTCTCCTCCTTGATCCTCCGGGCCTCCTGGAACGCCTGCATCCTGTTCTCGAAGGGACAGCAGACGTCCAGGACCAGGGCCTCCTCGCCTCGGGCCAGGACCAGGTCGGGCCGCAGGCCGGGCACGCCGACCTGCTGGTTCTCTCCAATGACGGTGTACCTCCCCAGGGCCGCCTTCTTGAGGCGCGCGACGATGGCGTTGTGGCGCTCCGTCATGGCCCGGCTCTGCCGCATGCAGTGACAGAGCACGTGCGGCAGTGTCTCCTCCCCGTACCCGCAGCGTCGGCACCTTTTGTCAGCTGCGGGCACCCACGAACGTGTGCCGTTGAGGGGGAGGAGATTCAGCCGGGCCCGGTGGATGAAGCGCCACTCCCTGAAGCGAGTGTAGCGGCCGGACCTCATGAAGTGAGAGTTGGCGAGGTCCGC
The DNA here is from genome assembly GCA_030522465.1 of Rhipicephalus appendiculatus. Classification (NCBI taxonomy): domain Eukaryota; kingdom Metazoa; phylum Arthropoda; class Arachnida; order Ixodida; family Ixodidae; genus Rhipicephalus; species Rhipicephalus appendiculatus. The sequence goes on from JALIZH010032356.1 coordinate 13,032, forward strand.
CGCCACACACGCCATCGCCTTGCCCTGGGATGGCTTGTCCTGGAGAGAACGGTCCCGGCCCTGGTTGAGGATGGCCCGGAGGATCTTGATCAGCTTGTTGCGGTTCCCCGCTGACACCGTGGCCTCCCCGCAGGTGATGCGGGCGCCCTGGTCGTACAACTCCCAGGCGACGGAGAGGCGACGGGAGGCCTTGCGGGCCTCCGTCCAGACAGACTGCAGCTGGGTCGCAGTCTGCCGGAAGTCGCCCTCCGTGTCGCCCGAGAGGTAGGCCTCGGTGTCCTCCGTCTCCGCCGGTCGCCGCAGCCGCCTCGACACTACCCGGTCGAGCTCCTCCCTCGCTCGCTCCCGGACCTCCGGATCGGTCGACGACAGGAGCTTGAAGGCCCCGTCCACTCGGCAGATGTCGCTGAGCTCCGCCGCAAGAGGGATCCCTGCAGTGCCGGCATGTGCGCTCCCGTACACATACTCGTTTGAGGCTCGGGCCGGCACGTACAGGGTCTTCTTGATCAGCGGGCGAAGCTCCTCGTCCAAGCGATGCCACTCTCCCTTGCTGGCAAGGCCCACCCGCATGGCAAAGTTGAGGGCTGGATACAGAAAGGTTTTAATTGCATCCAGCCTCTGCCATGGGGTGAGCATAGAGGAGAGCAGCCGTCTGCCGAGATGGATGGCCTCGTCGACCGTCGTCTGGTCCGGAAGCACCCTGAACCCCACAGGTCGCCCCAGGAACCGGTGCCCCTCGAAGTCCGCCAGTGCCGGGACCGGGACGCCCCCCTACGGTGAAGGTGGTGGGCCGTGTGCCCACCGGGTGGCGCCCGGACAGATGGAGGGTTCGGCACTTGGCGGGCTTAAGTCGCAGCCCGAGCCGGTCTGAAAGAGCCGTCACCACGTTGAGACGGCACTGCAAGGTGGCGGGGTCCTCGGCGAGCAGTGTCAGATCATCGGCGTAGGCAAGGATGTTGTGCTGCCTAGCGCCTCCCTGCACCGCTCGGATGACCGGGTCCACCACCATGTTGAACAGCAGGCCGCTCAGGGGACAGCCCTGCCGTAGACCAGCTCCGATGTTGATGGGCTCCGTGGTGCCTGCAGCTGCCACGACGCAGGTGGTGTTGGCGCGGTAGAGTTCCTCCACGATCGCCGTGAAGGCCTCCCCCGCGCCGGCGCCGCGGACAGCATCGACGAGGGCCTGATGGGCGACCGAGCCGAAGGCGTTGGCGTAGTCGAGGAACCCCACGCACAGCTCCCCACCTCCTGTCCTGGCGTCGTCCAGGCGTCCCTGCAGCACGAAGTTGTGTTCAAACACCCCATCGTGCGGCAGGAAGCCCTTCTGACACCTGGACAGTACCGCATGGTCGCCCAACCACCGCTGCAGCCGGGTGGTGAGACACCCGGCATACAGTTTGGCGATCGTGCGACCAAGGGCAATGGGGCGCCAGTTTGTGGGGTCCTCGCGGTCGCCCTTCTTGTGTATCAGGATCGTCCTCGTCGTCTTCCAGCTCCGGGGTGTGCGGCGGTATAGGAGGCAGACGTTGAATACCGCCGCAAGGTACCGCCCGTCCGGGTCCACCTGCCTCCAGTGGTGGTACGTCAGGCGGTCCTCTCCCGGAGCTGTACTCTCGCACCTACGGAGCTTGGCTGCGACTTCGTCGTGTGAGAAGGGGCATGTGTCCGGTTCCTCGTTGGTGGGGGCTCGTGACCTGAGGAGTGTCGTGTCCACTGTCGCCGGGGACCAGAGGCGAGTGTAGTAGTCGTGCAAGGTGCCTGGGTCAATCGGGCAGAGCTGCGAAGGGCCGTCCGCGATGAGCCGGACAGCCCGGCGCCGGTTCCTCCTGTAGAGGGCCTGTATCTGAGCAGCGTTATCGGGGTTAATCTCGCGCCGAGGTGGTGTTTGGCGCGAGCCCCGATTAGGCAGCCTCAGATGTTCGACGATGGCTGCCTCGGCGCGGTCCAGGATGGTCTCGAACCGCGCCCACTGCTCGTCATCTACAGGCAACCGGCGTAGTGCCCGCAGCTCCGCCGTCTCCTCCGCCAAGACCCAGGCACTCTCTGGTCCCATGGAGTCGGCCGCTTCCTCCTGCGTGCCGTACGTGCTGCCGTTGCCCTGGTCGCCTCCGCGGGGTGTCGTCGCGTCGGGGGGACGGTTGCCCCCCGACGGCTGGCCCCGCGGTCTGCCCTGGGAGCTCCTCCGAGTCCTGTGCTGCAGGACTCGCGTACTCGTCCGAGGAGGAGCTCGTTCGGCGTGCCTGGTCAGCAGGCTCGCCCGTCAGGTCCTCGGCGCCGCTCAGCAGGGGGGTGTGTGGGGCCTCCTGAGAGAGGGGCCCCGCTGCGGCGCTCGAGGTGGGCGAGGCGCTGGCCTGCTGCTGCTGTTGGTCCTGGTCAGCAGGCTCGTCCGTGAGGTCCCCGGCACCGCTCGGCAGGGGGGTGGGGGGTGGGCCCTCCCGCGGGAAGGACCCCACTGCGGTGCTCGGGGTGGACGAGCCGCTGGCCTGCTGCAGGTGGTCCGAGTCGCCCGGACTGCCGTCACCGCCGCTCAGCAGGGGTGTAGAGGGAGCCACCGGCGAGGGGGGCTCCGGAGCGGCGGCTTGTCCGGGCGAGGCCTGCCGTGGTTGTGTGGTCCCGGCGCTGTCCGCGGGCGTGGCGTCGCTGTCGCTGTCGGGCTGCTGTGGCGGGCCGTCTCGTCTGGTGGTAGGTTGTGCACCTGCGGCGACGTTTTGCCTGGCCAGCAGTGCCGCCTCCCTCCGGTGCCACTGCTCGTGGTTGTAGAGGCCCCTCCTTGACAGGAAGGACCTCGGGCAGTTCGGGCACCGGTGTGGTAGGTTGGGAGGGGCAGCGTTGGGCTGGCCGGCCAGGCAACCGTGGGTGGTGGGGCGCGTCCCCAACGTGTCGCCGCATATGGTGCACTGGTAGACGGTCCGCCGGATTCTTAGGCCGTGCTCCGTTTCCAAGTGCCGCACGAGGGACTGACGTCGCGACGTCCAGGCCGCCGGGTTGTACGCGGCCCGGCAGCCGTCCTCGCCGCACTGGAACACGGGGGGGCAGCGGGAAGTACAGGGTGATGGTCGTACCATCCCGCTCTGGCTGGCGCACCTGCCCAGGGGGGTCGCCGTCGTCCTCGCTGGAGTCTGGGGCATCGGTGCCCCCCAGAGGCCATGGCCCGAGTGGTCCCGCTAGGCGGGGGGGACCACGATGCCTCGGGAGGACCATGGCGGACGGCGACCAGGGCAGGGCCAGGCAGGCCCCCGAGCACGGCTTCAGCAGTCCCCGGACAGCGGAACGCCACGAAGACAGCACCGGGACACGGCAGGCGGGACCAGGCAGCAGGCAGGACCAGGCAGCAGGCAGGACCAGGCAGCAGGCGGGCCGACCCCTCAGGTAGAGGGCTGCCACGAAGGCAGCCAGGGGCCGGTCGCTGGGGCAGCACGGCAGGTCCTGGAACGGCGGGCGGGGGGTAGACCGGTCCAGGAGGCCGTGCAGCAGGACCAGGGCAGCAGGACCAGGGCGGCAGCAGGCAGCAGGAGGTGGCCGACTCCAATCGGCGGCAGTGGACACGACGTGGGTAGGAGCGAGGGAGAAGACTGTGACCGGGCGGGTATCCGGTGCCTCCACGAAAGATCAGGGAGTGCAGGGCGGGCAAGCCACCACTACACTTTGATCTTAGCCAAAAGGCCGAGAAGCGACCCGTATCAGATATTAAGCTGATAAGAACAGACTTTTTATTCAAATATTAAAGACAAGACAACATCATAAATGGTTACAGGCAAAAAAACGAAAAAGTAAACAACAACGAGAAAAAGTGTATACAATAAAAACCATGAACAAAAGGGCTAAAAAACAGTTAGTGGTGTTAGTATTAAAACGGTAAAACTGTAAAGGTGTATACAATAAAAAACGCGCGTTCGCTTCTCGGATAAAAACTATTTACAAGACACCTATATGGCTCCGATAGATGGTCGTGGAGGCGGCGATCGTGTCACTTATGCAAAGTCTCTTCATTGTCCGCAGGTAGTGTTTGGAGCACAACCTGCGGCAGACACGATCGTTGGCCGGATCCCACGTGCCGAGGCAGCCTACGACGATGGCGTCGACGGAGACGCGCTGGAACCGCCGGAGGAGATGTAGCTGTAAAGGGGCATACTTCTCCTCCTTGATCCTCCGGGCCTCCTGGAACGCCTGCATCCTGTTCTCGAAGGGACAGCAGACGTCCAGGACCAGGGCCTCCTCGCCTCGGGCCAGGACCAGGTCGGGCCGCAGGCCGGGCACGCCGACCTGCTGGTTCTCTCCAATGACGGTGTACCTCCCCAGGGCCGCCTTCTTGAGGCGCGCGACGATGGCGTTGTGGCGCTCCGTCATGGCCCGGCTCTGCCGCATGCAGTGACAGAGCACGTGCGGCAGTGTCTCCTCCCCGTACCCGCAGCGTCGGCACCTTTTGTCAGCTGCGGGCACCCACGAACGTGTGCCGTTGAGGGGGAGGAGATTCAGCCGGGCCCGGTGAATGAAGCGCCACTCCTTGAAGCGAGTGTAGCGGCCGGACCTCATGAAGTGAGAGTTGGCGAGGTCCGCCGCCACACACGCCATCGCCTTGCCCTGGGATGGCTTGTCCTGGAGAGAACGGTCCCGGCCCTGGTTGAGGATGGCCCGGAGGATCTTGATCAGCTTGTTGCGGTTCCCCGCTGACACCGTGGCCTCCCCGCAGGTGATGCGGGCGCCCTGGTCGTACAGCTCCCAGGCGACGG
>JALIZH010032358.1:0-20575 GCA_030522465.1 Rhipicephalus appendiculatus
AAACTGTATCGTGATCTTCGCGATGTGTTTTTACCAGTACCATTCTATCGAGCCCCGTACAGGCTGGGTTCTGAGCGCGATGCTTTAAAGCGTGTTAAAAGAATGCCGGTTAGACCCTCAGTCAAAACGTTCATTTTTCAGGTACACACCGGCACTCTCCCTGTATTGCCATGGTTACAAAGTAAAGGGCTCTTTGTACCCTGGTCAGTGAACTGCTTAATATGCGGAAAACTGGAAACAATAGAGCATATTTTCCTCGACTGCCACGATACTGTATTCCTATGGGATGTACTACAACTGACACTAAAAAAAAGAATTACCTATAAGCCCTTTCGGAATTCGCTTTCTTCCATGTGCGGGTAGAGGGGAAGTGCCGAGTGACATGCTAATGTTGCTTTGCATGCATAGTGTATGGAAAACCAGAATGGATATCCGACATGCTCATATAGAGCTTCACTCAGCAAGAGACTATTTTGTTGAGAGTATGTTGTACACACGAGACTTGTTCAAAGCACAGACTGAACCTCCCGGAGTGGCTACCTGTACTTGATCAATTGGCTTCTGTGAAGCCTTTTTAAACTACTCGCACTGGCCAAGCTGAAACCAGTGTTTTTATATAGTGTATATATTCTGTATGTCATCCTTTTGTTTGTGGTTGTAAAAGGCAATAAAGAAAAAAAAATCCGGCATGGTCTAGTGGCTAGGATACCTGGCTCTCACCCAGGAGGCCCGGGTTGGATTCCCGGTGTCGGAAGTATTTTTTTATCTGCTCTCTATCTAGTGATCTATTTGCGCGCGTTACTTTTAATATTTTTGCAATGTTGGTAGTATGCCTAGAATGAGTAAGCCAGCCCAAACCACTCTCCGGCATGGTCTAGTGGCTAGGATACCTGGCTCTCACCCAGGAGGCCCGGGTTCGATTCCCGGTGTCGGAAGTGTTTTTTTATCTGCTCTGTATCTAGTCCTCTATTTGCGCGCGTTAATTTTAATATTTTTGCAATGTTGGTAGTATGCCTAGGAGTGAGCCAGCCCAAAAACGCTCTCCGGCATGGTCTAGTGGCCAGGGGATTCCACTTCCGGACACGGTCGTGAACGGTCGGGGAATGCTACGCTCCTCTGGGGCGGTATCAGCGACCATGCTTAGCCGCGGTGACCGGAATGCTGCCTTCGGAAACCAGGAATACGAAGTTATTTTGCCGCCTCTTCCAACCGGTCGCATTGTTTTGAACCCTGTTTTCCTTCACGCTGATGTTCGAGGACGGCCCTACCGAGTGGAAGACATACGTGACGCTCTTGAATACTTGGGCATGTTGCCTGACGTTGAAGCGTTAGGCGCATACCAAATGAATCATGTGTGGGCGGTAACGCTGAAGAACAACGAGGTGAAGAAGAAACTGCTTTCGGCAACTGAAGCGTCAGTGAAGTAACGGCGTTGCCTCTTGGTGGATCCGAACAACCAGGATATAAGACTAAAGCTACACTGGGTCCTTCATCACGTCGATGACGAAGATGTACGAACGGCTTTCGCACCGTACGGCAAGAGAGAGAGAGAAAGGCAAAGGAAAGGCAGGGAGGTTAACCAGGTTGTACCCGGTTTGCTACCCTACACGGGGGGAGGGGGAAGGGGAGAAAAAGAAGAGAGAAAGAAAAAAGGAAAGAGAGAACAAGTCATACGCGCGCACACATATTATCGTTCACAGCGCACACACAGGCTGTCACAACCGAGAAATATTTTAGTTCGGTTCCTCTGCGGTTGTCTAAAACTGGAATGGAATCCGAGATGTTAAAAAAGGCTTGCAAGGACTGGCTCCAAGGAATCCAGGACTTGCAGTGCAACGCCGGACAACGCCGGACAACGCCGGATGCCTGACATAGCCCGACTATGAAATGCATTCGCATTTAAAAGCGTGAAGGAAGCAGGGTTATTTTGCACAGTTACAGGAAGCGTTATCAACTGGAGCAAGTGTATAGGTTTCTGGCATGGACCGTGGGAAAATACACCAGATTACTATGCAAACATGACATGGACTACCACACCGGTCAGATATCTAGGCGTGCCGTTGGAGCACTATCGCGGTACGACGCAATACTGGAATGATGAAACCGAGCGATTAGGGACAAACTGATAAATGAGGCGGGCGGGATTTCTCTGACTGTATTCACTCGGGCTTCAGTTTGCAACGTTTTTCTAGTCGCCAAAGTTTGGTATGTTCTTCAAGTGCTTTGTATGTCCCGTGTCAACGTGCAAAAACTGCCAGGGTCTTCGCAGTGTTCGTGTGGCGTTCAACATGGGAGAGAACTAGCCGAACAAATTTATTTAGGTAACTACACAGTGGTGGATTGGGTTTAGTCCACTTATTTCTTAAACAAATCGTGTCCAGATTTATTTTTTTGCGTGACCAGAATAACATTTTTTCTGCGAACAGTAATACAGACGCGATTACGTGACGTCATCCCGGATTTTGTTGTATCTAGTATTGTGAAGCCAGGGAATGTTCGCGGCTTCCTTCGTGAGGTCGTGTTGTCCTTCCAAATGCTGAGAGTCAGGTTTTCCATGGAGTACTTAAGTAATGTTCCGAAAAAACGTTTATATGAAGACCTTATCGATGTTATGTTACCAATGCCAATGTATCGAGCCATATACTGTGTAGGCCCAGAGCGAAACATGAAAGAGAGTTAAAAGAATGATAGTTCGCCCCTCGGTTAAAACATTTTTCTTCCAGTTACATACGAACACTCTACCGGTAAAACCGTGGTTGAAAGACAAAGGACTGTTTGTACCATGGTCAATAAACTGCCTTATCTGCCGAAAGCCCGAAACAATTGAACATATTTTCTTAGATTGCTGGGATGCAATATTCCTGTGGGATGTCTTGCAGAGAACCCTCAAAAAAGAACTCCCTGTATCGCCCTACGGCATCCGCTTTCTTCCTGTAGAAAATGAAAACGGAGTACCTTATGACGCGATCATGGCTCTGACCCTACACAGCATATGGAAAACATGTATGGCTGTAAGAAATGTCGATGTAGACGCCAAGCCCCCCCGAGAATACTTCATCGAAAGTATCGTCCAAATAAGAGATGTATATAAGTCGCAGTCTCAACCACCAGATTGGCTACCTGTACTAGATACTTTAGTAAAATTAAAACGATTTTAAAGGTTGTGTAGAAGTTGCATATGCAGGATATGCTCTGATTCTGTTGGCTTCATAGTGTGGTGAATGTTATGTATACTTGTTGACGTGGCAATAAAGAAAAAAAAAAGTCTAGTGGCCAGGATACCTGGCTCTCACCCAGGAGGCCCGGGTTCCATTCCCGGTGTCGGAAGTGTTTTTTTTTATCTGTTCATCTAGTGCTCTATTTGCGCGCGTTAATTTTAATATTTTTGCAATGTTAGTAGTATGCCTAGGAGAAGTGAGCCTGCCCAAAATGCTCTCCGGGATGGTCTAGTGGCTAGGATACCTGGCTCTCAACCAGGAGGCCCGGGTTCGATTCCCGGTGTCGGAAGTATTTTTTTTTATCTGCTCTCTATCTAGTGCTCTATTTGCGCGCGTTAATTTTAATATTTTTGCAATGTTAGTAGCATGCCTAGGAATAGTGAGCCAGCCCAAAACGCTCTCCGGCATGGTCTAGTGGGATTCCACTTCCGGCCGCGATAGCGAACGGACGCTTTTGGAATGGGCTCTGTCGGAGCGGTATCAGCGGCCCCAGCGGGCCGCGGAAACAGGCCTTTTGATGCTGTTGAAGATTACCAGGTTATCCTGCCGAACCTACCCACAGGAAAAATTGTGCTGAACACCGTTTTTATGCACGCAGACGTAAGTGCAAGGCCTTATCGTGTCGAGGATTTCAGGGACACGTTGATTCATCTTGGTGTGCTCGCCGACGTGGTCTCGCTGGGGGCGTATCAGATGAATCACGTCTGGGCCATCGCCATGAAGGATGCCGCCGCTGCGGAGAAGCTGCTCGCTGCAAAGGACGTCAAGGTGAAGGACCGCAAGTGCCTTATTGTGGACCCTAATGACCGTGGTGTTCGTTTCAAAATTCACTGGCTGTTACACGGTGTGCCTGATGAAGACATGCGAACCGCGCTATTGCCGTACGGAAAGGTCAGTGAAGTTTCTAGAGAACGTTGGCGTGCCCAAGGCATCGCAGATAAGGGCTCAACGACTCGAGTGGTGACCTTGAAGTTGGGGCCTGGAGTCAAGATTGACGACATTCCGCACCAAATCAAGGTGGCCGGCGAACCTGCACTGATTGTTGTACCGGGCAGGGCCCCACTTTGCCTTCGTTGCAAATCTAGTGGGCACATCCGCAGGGAGTGCCAGGTGCCGCGCTGCACTAGTTGCCACCGCTACGGCCATGAGGCCACCCAATGTGCGAAGAGTTACGCAAGCGCTGCCGGTTCCCTGAAAGGCGTTGACACTTCAGAGCACTTCATGGACGAAGCGGACGCGGAAGAAACAGCGGCAGGAGCGGGACGTGAAGCCCCACCCACCGTCAAGTCTCCCGCGGCGACCTCGGTAGGCGCGGCAGACAAGAGCAAGTCACCTACAGAGCAGTGGCCACCGCTGACGAAAACTGCTGATGTGAAGGTCAGTGACAACAACGACCTTGGCACTACTCCGAATGAAACCGACGGGGATAAGCCCGCGGACATGGACACTTCGGAGGCATCGACTTCTAGTCTGCCAGCCAAGCGGACCCATGAAGACGCTGACGAGACAACAACGAACCCCGACGGTGAGGGACAACCCCCGAGCAAGACGGTCCCCATTCGACGGTCCACTTATCGACCTCGACCGAACCTGGGCACCAGTAAATCTGTGGCGGCAACGCCGCCACCTGCGCCGACGTAATGTTAAAGGCGCCATGGCACAATGCCCTGGCATGTCCCTTTTTTAGGTAAGCACCATGTTCCCAGAATCTCTATGATATCGCAATGATCTTCGTTTCTAAATCACTACGCATCGCGACCCTTAATGTACGAGGTCTTGCGTCAAAACGGAAGCAGTGTCAGGTGTACCGTTTGGTGACAGAAAATGACCTCGACATTTTAGTGATACAAGAGACTAAAGTAGATAGTGAAGCAGAGACTGGGAACATGGTGCAGGCGTTTCACGCCGGCCTATCATACAGTGACTAGTCTTGCTGTAGGAACATCGGCGGGCTGCTGCCTCATACTGCGCCGTAGCTTGTGTTTATCGCGACAGGCAATAATTTGTTGTCATGAGCGGCTGATTGTGTGCGACTTTGTTCTTGAGGATAAGGAATGGCGTATTATTTGTGTGTATGCACCCAATAATGCAGAAGAAAGGCGCTCCTTTTTCGAGCATGTTCGCCAATTCTGTGATTGCGAAAAACTAGTAATTCTTACCGGTGATTTCAACTGTGTGCTTTTTGCAGCAGATAAAACTAGCAGCAGAAATTTTAATGACGCAAGCACCGAAACTCTTCGAGAAATAGTGAACGATTTTTGCGTAGAAGATGTAGGGAAATGTTTAGAAGGTTCACGAGCTGTGCAATTTACTCATTTCCAAGGATCAAGCCATGCCCGACTTGACAGAGCATATGTATCTCTGGATATTTTACCATTTTGTCAGCAGTACCATGTTACGCCTGTATGTTTCAGTGACCACTGCCTGGTTACGTTTACTATTGCTACTCAGGCAGAAACGCGAAATAGATTTAATTGGGAATTATGGAAATTAAATTGCAAACTACTCACTGATGATATTTTTGTGAAGGAAGTAACTGAGATAATAAAAACACTGAAAATGAACAGTAAATTACCCATGGCGGAAAGATGGGAATACTTCAAAAACCAGATTAAAATGAAAGCACTGGAACGATCTAGCGCCATAGCTAGAGAGGCAAGAGCTCAGGAAAAAACACTTCGTTCGAACCTGCAGCTGCTTATCGCTCAGGAATCACGCAGACCTGGCGAATTCATTGAGGATATCAAGATAGTGAAACGCAAGCTTGAATTTATCGATACCGAGCGATACCGCGGCGCCTTAGTTCGAGCAAGAGCTGAGAGGCTCATAAGCGGGGAAACGCCGACGAAAAGAGCGTTGGGTGCGGAAAAGTGGCATGCGCAAAAGAAACAAATCGTAGAAATTGAACGCGAAGGCGTAATCACTAAAGAAACTGACGGAATTGTGAAAACGTTTTCGGAGTACTACAGTGCATTGTTCGCTAGAAGCGTGGTCGACATCGATCTTTTCAAAAGGGAGTTCCTTGCCTTGATGGCACGACTGGATAATGAGACGAAAGAACTTTTTGGAGCAGCCTATCACCATTGACGAGGTAAACTGTGCGATAGAGAGCATGACATCTGGAAAATCACCGGGCCCAGATGGCCTTGGTACTTCTTTTATAAAACTTTCAAGAACACCCTGTCACCGATTCTGACGAATATATACAATGAAGCTTACGATACAAAGTTTCTACCCCCGTCCTTCACTACAGCGCACACGATACTAATACCTAAAACCGACGATCCTGTAAAATTGCGTCACGTAGCTGCTTATCGGCCTATAAGCCTAACTAATAGTGATTACAAAATCTTCATGAAAGTATTAGCTCAAAGACTGCAAACTGTAATCACGGAGATAGTAGGACCACACCAGACATGTGGCATCAAAGGACGCTCGATTAATACGAACACGGGCGTCGCCCGTTCTGTCCTTGAATGCTGCGACGTGACGGGCACTGGAGTAGCTATGCTACAGATAGACTTCGAGAAAGCTTTTGATAGGGTTCCCCATGATGTTCTGTTGTGTGTGTTAGACTACGTCAATGTAGGTCATGTGATCAGAGATGGAATCGCTATGGCGTACAGGTCATGCACTACACAGTTAATAGTGAACAAAGTGGTCAGTGAACGTATACCAGTGCGAAGATCTCTGCGTCAAGGGTGTCCTCTTTCAGCGTTACTTTTTGGTCTTTATGTCGAGTCCTTTTGCCAGTGTATTATAAAGAGCGAACTGATACGTGGTTTTAAACTGCAACAAGTAGAGGTGCGTTTATTGGCCTATGCCGACGACATTGCCATATTTTGCACCGACTACGACAGCATTCTGCATGTTGCTAAAACAATCCAGTCATTTTGTATAGCAAGTGGAAGTGCTGTGAACTGGGGGAAAGTGTCTCGGTTTCTGGCACGGAGAGTGGCCGTGTACCCCAAACACTCTCGCCAACTTAAATTTTGTCACCACTCCTGTTAAGTATTTGGGAGTACCCCTGGACAGTTATATTGACAGTGAACCTCATTGGCACAATGAAATCGATAAATTACGAGAAAAAGCCAATAACTGGAATGGCTGGAATCTCTCAGTCTTTGCTAAAGCTACAGTCTGCAACTTATTCTTTATGAGTAAATTGTGGTATGTCATGCAAGTGATTCACTGTTCAAGAATGAATGTCCAGAAGCTCCATCGTATATTCGCGGTATTTATTTGGGGCTCCACCTGGGAGCGAACTAGCAGAACAAATTTGTTTATGCGACTCCGTCATGGTGGGCTTGGTTTAAGCCATTTGTATTTGCGCCAAATAGTGAATCGTTTTATGTTCTTAAGGGATGTAGAACATCCCTTTCTGCGTACAATGTGCCAGCTGCGGTTAAGTCAGGCCTTACCGGATTTCCTTGTTTCGACAGAGCATGTACATGGAAAAATTCGTGGCTACCTAAAAGAAGTTGTCATGGCTGCGCGCTTTTTGTTTACTCGCTTTTCGTTGAGTTATCTAAGTGGTGTAATTAGGAAAAAGCTATACAGAGACCTGTGTGAAATGGTGATGCCCATGCCGCTTTATCGAAGCCAATACTGTACAACTGGGGGAAAAGATGTTCTTAAGCGTGTGAAAAGGATGCCTGTGCCACCAGGTGTTAAAACCTTCTTCTTTCGTTTACACACTGGCACGCTGACGGTGAAGACCTGGATGGCCGAAAGAGGATTTTTCCTACCCTGGGGCGTACAGTGTGAAATTTGTAAACGGGATGAGACCATTAACCACGTGTTTCTAGATTGTTGGGACGCAGTTTTCATGTGGGACGTATTGCAGAGGACACTCAAGAAAGATTTTCCGCTGCACCCGCAAGGAATCCGGTATTTGTCCATAGACAGGGAAGATGGCATACCATATGACTTAATTATGCTCTTTGCACTGCACAGTCTCTGGAAATGTCGCGTGGCTGTGCGAAATGTGGATGTTAACGCCAGAGCGGCAGGTGACTACTTCAAGGAAAGTCTTCATAGATTTGTTGAAGAACAGAACTCTCAACCAAACGTGCCGGAATGGTTGCCGCAAATAGAGCTGTTGTCGAGTCAACGATATTTTTAGTATTACGTTCTCTAAGACCAGAGAACGTTTTTAACCTTTCACTCTTTGTTGTACTATTGTAGTGTTTGTGACCTCTATATAATGAAACTGGCAATAAAAAAAAAAAAGCATGGTCTAGTGGCTAGGATACCTGGCTCTCACCCAGGAGGCCCGGGTTCGATTCCCGGTGTCGGAAGTATTTTTTTTATCTGCTCTCTATCTAGTGCTCTATTTGCGCGCGGTTTTTTTAATATTTTTGCAATGTTGGTTGTATGCCTAGGAGGAGTGAGCCTGCCCAAAACGCTCTCCGGCATGGTCTAGTGGCTAGGATACCTGGCTCTCACCCAGGAGGCCCGGGTTCGATTCCCGGTGTCGGAAGTATCTTTTTTATCTGCTCTCTATCTAGTGCTCTATTTGCGCACGTAATTTTAATATTTTTGCAATGTTAGTAGTATGCCTAGGAGGAGTGAGCCAGCCCAAAGCGCTCTCCGGCATGGTCTAGTGGCTAGGATACCTGGCTCTCACCCAGGAGGCCCGGGTTCGATTCTCGGTGTCGGAAGTATTTTTTTTATCTGCTCTCTATCTAGTGCTCTATTTGCGCACGTTATTTTTAATATTTTTGCAATGTTGGTAGTATGCCTAGGAGGAGTGAGCCTGCCCAAAACGCTCTCCGGCATGGTCTAGTTTTTTTTTTTTTTTTCAGGATACCTGGCTCTCACCCAGGAGGCCCGGGTTCGATTCCCGGTGTCGGAAGTGTTCTTTTGATCTGTTCATCTAGTGCTCTATTTGCACGCGTTATTTTTAATATCTTTGCAATGTTGGTAGTATGCCTAGGAGTGAGCCCGCTCAAAGCGCTCTCCGGCATGGTCTAGTGGCTAGGATACCTGGCTCTCACCCAGGAGGCCCGGGTTCGATTGCCGGTGTCGGAAGTATTTTTTATCTGCTCTCTACCTAGTGCTCTATTTCCGCGCGTTATTTTTTATATTTTTGCAATGTTCGTAGTATGCCTAGAAGGAGGGAGGCAGCCCAAAACGCTCCCCGGCATGGTCTAGTGGCTAGGATACCTGGCTCTCACCCAGGATGCCCGGGTTCGATTCCCGTTGTCGGAAGTATTTTTAAAGACGATAGTCTTTCTTGGGATACTTGCCGTTGTCAGAAGGGAGGGGGAGTCGGCATCCCGAAGGCGCCTCGTCCCAGAGCTTACATACTCATCGACCCCTCATCATCCAATACGTTCGCCCCGGCAAGCTTCCCGCCCCGGGTCACAGGGCGGGAGATTTTTGTTTTGGGCAGACGGTCCTACCCGGACAAGGGTGCCGCGCCTGCACGGCGCAAAGCGCCGAGAAAACGCGACAAGTCCCGTGGCTCCACGCCAACGAGACGGCCGGTGCCTTCCCCAGGCAAGGGGGCTGCTCTTTTCCACAACGACCGAAGTCGCTGCGTATGGAGCTGCAGCCGATCCGAACCACCTGGCAGTTTGAGGCTGCCGAGGCTCCCGTCCGATGTGGACGAGTACGCTACCGCCCGGCGCGACGACGAAGGTCGGCGCGCGCGAGACAGACGTAGCAAAGTCGTGCCTGCTGTTTCCGTTCCAGCGAGAGGCGTGGATCGCGAGCGCAAGAGTGTTGCGCAAGCAAGCAACCATCGCGCCAGCGCAAGAGGCGCGGCAAACATGCGAGCCGTTAAAAAGAAAAAAGAAAAACAGACGAAGAAGAACACTTTTTGAGGGCCTAGTTGGTGCATACTGATATAAAAACTTAGCGCAATTTTAGACGAGACACAAGCAAGAAACACGAGGGACTGGCGCCAGTCCCTCGTGTTTCTTGCTTGTGCGTCTCGTCTAAAATTGCGCTAAGTTTTTATATCAGACGAAGAAGAAGCCCCTGCTGAGAGGGAACGAGAAGTAGTAGGTCCTCTCGCTCGGAGGCGAGCGAGGGGGGGAGGGGGAGGAAGGAGCGCGCGCCGAAGCGGGCTGGTTTTGGCTGGTCACGGCCGGTCTGGAGGCGCGCGCTCACTCCTTCCTTTACGGCCTGCGCACGGGGGGTTGTTGCTACCTATCGCCGCAGCTTGGCGGGGGCGCTCCGAGCCAACCCGCCGCCGGCAGCTGCGGAGGCTAGCGCGCGCAGGGAATTCTCGGCTTCGCACTTGCCGTGGCCCCTTTTGAAGTCGCTCCATGGTATCAATGTTATGGGAACATGGTGGCAAGCATATAGGATAACCCCGGTGATTTCTACTTTTCGGAAGGGGAGGCGCAAGCCGCTGATCTGCCCCGTTTCTGTTGCTCGGGAAAGCATCGTCGTGGTAATAACAAAACTTTTTCTTTTCGTTTTCCGTAGCGTCGAGTAATGAGTAGGAGGCTGAATATTGTATTTGAAGCGCATGTGCGATTGTGTGTTGCACTCAGAAGGTTTTGCCGCGTGATCACCGATCGGCAGAAAAAAATTACGTATAGCTTATTTTTTGGCAGAAAAATGGTTTAGAAAACATTTATTTCAAATACACACGCCGGCCGTCGCGGCACTTGAAAATAATAAAATTTTCAGTTTTTCTTGAAGGCATCATAATAAATAAATACTGCAAAAAGAGTCAATGGGGACGGCCACTGTTTTTTGCACTTATCTCTAAGTGAAAATCACAGCAGCAGGACTAATAATAATAATAATAATAATAATAAACTGTTCAAAATAGAAAAACACAAGCTAAAAAAACATGAAATAGCAGGTACTGACACAGTCTAAGACAGGCACTGAAGTAAAGAAGATGGATTCGGGGGGGGGGGGGGAGGCACGTGCCCGGTGAGCCACACCCTACGCCAGTGGTTTGCAGGTAAACACGAGAAGAATCTTAAAATGAAATAATGCACGCCGGAGAAAAAGTGGAAAAATAAAGAACTGATGCACTCGCTTCTGTTGCTCGGGGAAGCATCGACGAGTTTATAACAAAGCCTGTTTTTTTTTTTTTCTGTAACTGAAAAATCGGATGAATATTTTGAACTGCAGCTTCTACGAATGCTACACTACAGAAAATATTGAGAAAATTCGCCCACTACTCGGCCGATCCCCTGCATTAACTATGAGTCACACAGAGGAAAACAACATGAGCAACAACACGAGTGAGTGGCTCGTCATAAGGATCAGATTGCACGTATCATTGGAGAAACTGAGCAAAAGGACGCACTCGGTTATATATGCATCAGCATGCCATCCATACCATTGATAGCCAAAGAGTTAGAATTTACTGCTTAAAACGATGGCAATCTGTTCCTCGCGCATGTTTATTTGTGACACCACCTCATCTGCATTCACTTAGGTGTTTGCGGCATAATGAGGCAACAATAATAATTGTTGTGGTTTAACGTGCCAAACCTACAATATGATTATGACGGACGCCGTAGTGGAGGCTCCAGAAATTGCACTGTCATGTGGTTCTTTAACATGCACCTAAATCTGGGCCTCAAGCATTTTCGAATTCATTGAATATAAGGTGGTTGAGCCTTAAAAAAATTCTGGTCTTGTGTGTGCGTCTTCATTTGCCGAGTGCATGAATGCCGAGAAAGCCAGACTGTCCCCACATGCACCTCTACTACTCCCACCGCTTCCTATAAGCGAAAAAAAATTAATTAGCACGAGAAAGTGGCCGGGAACAGCTGATTTATAATACGAAGCGTATGCGGCGGAACGCGCTTTGAAGGGTTGGCTCGCGACGCCCTCATGCGGAGCGCGCTGTCGTCACTGTATAGAAACAGCTCCATTGTACTCGCGGCGGCTGCTCAGGCCGTAAAAGGAGGGAGCGAGCGCGCGCCTCTAGACCGGCCGTGGGCTGGTTGGTGTTGGCTGGTGACGTGCAAGGGTGGCGGAGGGATTGGCACTGCGCCGTGCTCCCTTAAGGGCTGCAGAAATAAGTGCCTTTTTCCTTTCCTCATTCTAACCACTACCACCACCACCACAGTGGGGAGGCCCAGTGTGGGGAGGGAGGAGCGCTGGCGCGCGCGCCGGCGAAACCAAGTTTCGCCCGACGTAAACAAATCATGCAAAGGAAAAAGGACGACTCCCAGAGTCGTGTTGCTCGTAGGCAAGCCATTAGAATTTAATGGTTAGTGTCCCTCCTGTCTGACTAAAGATCACTGCCGGCCGATGCCAGTTTTCGAGAAACTCCTTATGGCCTAGGCGGTACCGCTCGCGGAAGAGATGGAACCAGACCTCCTTCCGTACTTTTGCAAGTACTTCTTGAAGGCCCGCGACCTTC
The DNA here is from genome assembly GCA_030522465.1 of Rhipicephalus appendiculatus. NCBI lineage: Eukaryota > Metazoa > Arthropoda > Arachnida > Ixodida > Ixodidae > Rhipicephalus > Rhipicephalus appendiculatus. Next base: position 12,568 of record JALIZH010032358.1, read on the forward strand.
CCACCGTAAACGGCCGCACAGCGCGCCAACCAGACTTGGTATAGGCACTCGACGAGAAGGAGCACGAACTGGTTAACCGCGTGAGAAGGCAAAGGATTGAGATATCTCATTGTGGGATACGGAACTCCCGGGAGATTAAACAAGTCAGCTATTCTTTGGAGCAGGGCTTTTGGAATGGCGCACTGCCAGAAGATATGAACCGGGTCCTCTCGACTTTGACAGAATGGACAGAACCCCCCTTTGGGTGGTGGTTGTGAAGGGTCTGTACATGATAAGCAGACACCCTCTTGCCAGGCGATACATGAAAGTAGCGCGTCTGGCGTCGAGAAAGCTGGCAGTTATGAGCTTCCAGCTCGGCTTATGCCGGGACAGGTCAAACATCTTGTAGTGCTCGGAAAGTGCCGGGGTTAGTGTGTCAACTAAATCTTGAAGTTGCACCTCGACTATCTCGATGTCGGGATTGACGCGCCTAATTTCTGCTAAGTTTTTAGCTGCCTCCGCGTAGAAGGGGGGACTGAGTTCCCGCACGGGGCACGCAATGAGAAAGAGGCGCGCCCCCCGAGAACTGCCGTAAACGCGTGCTAAGAAAAAATGACGCGAAGCTTCGAGTGAGTGTCATGTCCGAGTCTAACGCTACATGGGTCCATCTAACGTGCAGCGCGCGGGCCATGATGCCCAGGTCGGGAATTCCGAGGCCTCCCTTATCCCTGGGCAGCTTGAGGACCAGCCGCGACACGTTGATACACGACCCGCTCCACAGAAAACGGAAGAGAAGCTGTTCCAAACGTTTCTGGGTATGCTTCGCGACCGGCATAATACTAGCCACATAAGTGAGGAACGAAAAGAGTAACGATCGGATGATTGTTACTCTCGCAGTCAGCGGACATGAGAGCGCTCCGAGCTCCTGAATTCTGGCTTCAAGCTTGTTTTGAGCTATCTGCCAGTTTTCAGTAGTCAGGCCTCCCGGTTTGAAGTGGAAACCTAAGATGCGCAACCGAGCCTTCACGGGTAAGCCGTGTACTGGTTGCGCGCTACTTGGAACTGAATTTAAGTACATTACTGCACTTTTCGACCGGTTAATTCTCGCGCCGCTTGCCTTGCAGTAACTGTCCATCACGTCCAACACGTGGCAGACTTCTGCCTCGCCCGCTACGGTAATGGACAAGTCGTCTGCGTAAGCAAACAGCGCAACTGGAGGGGCGCCCGGTGGAAGAGGAAAACTGCTAAGCCTGCTGTCACAGGAAAATTTCTGCAGAAGCGGCTCAAACGCGAGCACGTAGAGCGCAGGAGAGAGCGGGTCCCCCCTGCCTAACTCCGCGGCACACGTCGAAGCATTCTGAGACGCGATCCTGTATGATGACAGACGAAGTCGGGCGAGAATATAACGCGCGAATCATGCTCACGAATTTATCGCTAAATCCTGCCTCATTTAAAACTTGGAAAATATATTTATGGCTAATAATATCGAACGCTTTTTCCTGATCGAATGAGCACAGAATGGCCGGAATGTTCCGTCCATTCACCCACTCGATCAGGTCCCTGATCGCGAAACCGTGGAGTTGGCAGGATCGTCCTGTAACACAACATGCCTGGTACGGTCCCAAAACAGTACTGAGTACTGGAGTGAGCCTTACGGACAGGCATTTGGCTATGAGCTTGTAGTCGCAGTTCAGTAGTGTGATGGGGCGCCAGGCTCGCAGGTCGGTGCGTCTCGCCTCGTCCTTGCACAGGAGAGTGATCAGCCCCTTCCTTTGAGTTGCTGACAGAGTCCTCACTGAGCAGTCTGTTCACCAGAGCGGTGAAAGACTGCCCCAGAAATTTCCAGAATTTGACATAAAATTCCACGGTCAAGCCGTCGGAACCTGGACTGCGATTACGCTTCATAGATTTTAAAGCTGCCAAGAGCTCTTCCTCCACGATGGGGGGGCGTCACAGAGCTCGAATTCCTCGCTATTTTTAACGAACGGAAAAGCGGAAGAGGAGGGAGCTGGCTCGGCGTAAAGCTTCTCATAGAACCGCTTTGCCAGCTCAAGTACCCCGTCCGGCGTTTCCACTAAGTTTCCTGTTCCTCTGTCCGTCTGTTTGTCTGTCGGTAACCCGACTCAGCTACTCGGCCAAAGTTTAACTTCTTTCTGAACGCCCAGCCATCTTGAACTGGTGTTCACGTTCATATTTGTGAACATATTCGATCAAAAAGCAAATACTACGCATTCTTGAGGCGCAACATTGTGTCAGGACGTGTGTTCTTTATTAGAAAATATATAGGTACGCAATTCTAAAGACCCTAGTGTTTTTAGGCTGTCTCAGGCAAGGCAAACATAGTAGTACGGCCGGCACAAGACTATCGTCTTTCGACGACATTTGCAGCGAAGCACGCAGATACGCGGCCAATTTTTTATCTGCTCTCTATCTAGTGCTCTGTTTGCGCGCGTTATTTTCAATATTTTTGCAATGTTGGTAGTATGCCTAGGAGGAGTGAGCCAGGATAATACGCTCTCCGGCATGGTCTAGTGGCTAGGATACCTGGCTCTCACCCAGGAGGCCCGGGTTCGATTCCCGTTGTCGGAAGTTTCTTCTTTATCTGCTCTCTATCTAGTGCTCTATTTGCGCGCGTTAATTTTAATATTTTTGCAATCTTGGTAGTATGCCTAGGAGGAGTGAACCAGCCCAAACCACTCTCCGGCATGGTCTAGTGGCTAGGATACCTGGCTCTCACCCAGGAGGCCCGGGTTCGATTCCCGGTGTCGGAAGTATTTTTTTATCTGCTCTCTATATAGTGCTCTATTTGCGCGCGTTAATTTTAATATTTTTGCAATGTTGGTAGTATGCCTAGGAGGAGTGAGCCAGCCCAAACCATTCTCCGGCATGGTCTAGTGGCTAGGATACCTGGCTCTCACCCAGGAGGCCCGGGTTCGATTCCCGGTGTCGGAAGTATTTTTTTATCTGCTCTCTATCTAGTGCTCTATTTGCGCGCGTTAATTTTAATATTTTTGCAATGTTGGTAGTATGCCTAGGAGGAGTGAGCCAGCCCAAACCACTCTCCGGCATGGTCTAGTGGCTAGGATACCTGGCTCTCACCCAGGAGGCCCGGGTTCGATTCCCGGTGTCGGAAGTATTTTTTTATCTGCTCTCTATCTAGTGCTCTATTTGCGCGCGTTAATTTTAATATTTTTGCAATGTTGGTAGTATGCCTAGGAGGAGTGAGCCAGCCCAAACCACTCTCCGGCATGGTCTAGTGGCTAGGATACCTGGCTCTCACCCAGGAGGCCCGGGTTCGATTCCCGGTGTCGGAAGTATTTTTTTTATCTGCTCTCTATATAGTGCTCTATTTGCGCGCGTTAATTTTAATATTTTTGCAATGTTGGTAGTATGCCTAGGAGGAGTGAGCCAGCCCAAACCACTCTCCGTCATGGTCTAGTGGCTAGGATACCTGGCTCTCACCCAGGAGGCCCGGGTTCGATTCCCGGTGTCGGAAGTATTTTTTTATCTGCTCTCTATCTAGTGCTCTATTTGCGCGCGTTAATATTAATATTTTTGCAATGTTGGTAGTATGCCTAGGAGGAGTGAGCCAGCCCAAACCACTCTCCGGCATGGTCTAGTGGCTAGGATACCTGGCTCTCACCCAGGAGGCCCGGGTTCGATTCCCGGTGTCGGAAGTATTTTTTTATCTGCTCTCTATCTAGTGCTCTATTTGCGCGCGTTAATTTTAATATTTTTGCAATGTTGGTAGTATGCCTAGGAGGAGTGAGCCAGCCCAAACCGCTCTCCGGCATGGTCTAGTGCCTGTAAAAACGTGGCTGGATGAGAAAGGCATTGACGTTCCATGGAGTGTGAACTGCTCACTTTGCAACAAACCAGAGACGATTGAGCATGTTTTCATCGACTGCTGGGACCCAATCTTCCATTGGGACGTCTTACAGCGGACCCTGAAAAAAGAACTACCGATTACGCCTCTCGGAATTCGCTATTTGCCAACCGATAACGCAGGAGGAGTTCCGTACGATATGTTTATGCTCCTTGGCCTCCACAGTCTGTGGAAAACGAGAATGGCAGTGAGACATTTTGATGTGGACGCCCGTTCGGCGAGAGTTAATTTCATCGAAAGCGTTGCGTATATTCGGGAAATATATCGTGCGCAGAGTGAACCACCCGAGTGGGTGGCTATCCTCGATGATTTAGTGAAGCTTAAGAGATTTTAATATTGTCATGTTAGCCAAAGTGTGGTTGACATGTTTTAGCATTCACATGTGTATTCCTTTGTAATGCAAGCAGGCAATAAAGAAAAAAAAATCCGGCATGGTCTAGTGGCTAGGATACCTGGCTCTCACCCAGGAGGCCCGGGTTCGAATCCCGGTGTCGGAAGTATTTTTTTATCTGCTCTCTATCTAGTGCTCTATTTGCGCGCGTTAATTTTAATATTTTTGCAATGTTGGTAGTATGCCTAGGAGGAGTGAGCCAGCCCAAACCACTCTCCGGCATGGTCTAGTGGCTAGGATACCTGGCTCTCACCCAGGAGGCCCGGGTTCGATTCCCGGTGTCGGAAGTATTTTTTTTATCTGCTCTCTATCTAGTGCTCTATTTGCGCGCGTTAATTTTAATATTTTTGCAATGTTGGTAGTATGCCTAGGAGGAGTGAGCCAGCCCAAACCACTCTCCGGCATGGTCTAGTGCAGGGGTCTCAAACTCACCTCAGCCAGCGGGCCGCAGTCAAGCGATCAAGTTTCGCAAGGGCCGGGGCAGTGCGAAAGATAGAAGCGGGGGGGGGGGGGGGGGGGGATACAATTTGCCTGCAAACGCTGCCATTTGTAAGAAAATTTTTCCATATCTCATATAAAGGTTATTTCTGAAGCAGATTTGGTGCCAGGATTCCAACATGTCGATACCGATCTCCAAAATGACTCAAATCTGGACGCCGATTGTGAAATATAATTTTTGTTTCACGGTTATGTTTCAAAACAAGGAGAACACATGGGATGCATCACGGAGACAATGCCTTAGACCAGTCAGGTCTGTAGCTCACGAACATACTTGATAAAAAATTTAAAAAAAAAATGTCGGGCGAAGACAGTCATGTGAGGGCCGCGGGCCGCAACCGAGAGCCTCGAGGGCCGCATGCGGCCCGCGGGCCGCGTGTTTGAGACCCCTGGTCTAGTGGCTAGGATACCTGGCTCTCACCCAGGAGGCCCGGGTTCGATTCCCGGTGTCGGAAGTATTTTTTATCTGCTCTCTATCTAGTGCTCTATTTGCGCGCGTTAATTTTAATATTTTTGCAATCTTGGTAGTATGCCTAGGAGGAGTGAGCCAGCCCAAAACGCTCTCCGGCATGGTCTAGTGGCTAGGATACCTGGCTCTCACCCAGGAGGCCCGGGTTCGATTCCCGGTGTCGGAAGTATTTTTTTATCTGCTCTCTATCTAGTGCTCCATTTGCGCGCGTTAATTTTAATATTTTTGCAATGTTGGTAGTATGCCTAGGAGGAGTGAGCCAGCCCAAACCACTCTCCGGCATGGTCTAGTGGCTAGGATACCTGGCTCTCACCCAGGAGGCCCGGGTTCGATTCCCGGTGTCGGAAGTATTTTTTCATCTGCTCTCTATCTAGTGCTCTATTTGCGCGCGTTAATTTTAATATTTTTGCAATGTTGGTAGTATGCCTAGGAGGAGTGAGCCAGCCCAAACCACTCTCCGGCATGGTCTAGTGGCTAGGATACCTGGCTCTCACCCAGGAGGCCCGGGTTCGATTCCCGGTGTGGGAAGTATTTTTTTATCTGCTCTCTATCTAGTGCTCTATTTGCGCGCGTTAATTTTAATATTTTTTCAATCTTGGTAGTATGCCTAGGAGGAGTGAGCCAGCCCAAACCAATCTCCGGCATGGTCTAGTGGCTAGGATACCTGGCTCTCACCCAGGAGGCCCGGGTTCGATTCCCGGTGTCGGAAGTATTTTTTTATCTGCTGTCTATCTAGTGCTCTATTTGCGCGCGTTAATTTTAATATTTTTGCAATCTTGGTAGTATGCCTAGGAGGAGTGAGCCAGCCCAAAACGCTCTCCGGCATGGTCTAGTGGCTAGGATACCTGGCTCTCACCCAGGAGGCCCGGGTTCGATTCCCGGTGTCGGAAGTATATTAAATGCGAAGCATTTCTTAGCGAACTTCGGCGACTTTGAGCGTATCTATCTATCTATCTATCTATCTAGCCGCCTACGACTTTGTGCTCTCCTGGCCGTATCGTTAATGGGATTTATACCAAATTTGGTATGGCATAACATGACTGTATGACGAACATAAATGTCTGGTCATATCATGAAAATCATGAATAACTTTTCATGAAAAGTATGATTTACATGCCACGCTCATGGCGCGCTCGCGGCCGTTTCGTTAGCTTGATATACACCAAATTTGGGATTCAGTGACGTGACTGTATGACGAACATAAATGAGAGGTGGTAATATGCAAATAATGACGTGCATGTCATGTACAACATGATTTACATGCCACGCTCATTGCGCGCTGACGGCCGTTTCGCTAGCTTGATATACACCAAATTTGGTATTGCGTGACGTGACTGTATGACGAACATAAATGCCAAGTGGTAATATGGAAATCATGACATGTCATGTGCAACATGACTTGCATGCCACGCTCATGACACTCTCGTGGCCGTTTCGCTAGCTTGATATACACCAAGTTTGGTATTGAGGTACGTGACTGTATGACTAGCATAAATGACAGGTGGTAATATGAAAATCATGACCTGCATGTCATATACAACATGATTTACATGCCACGCTCATGGCGCGCTGACAGCCGTTTCGCTAGCTTGATATACACCAAATTAGGTATTGACTGACGTGACTGTATGACGAACATAATTGCCAAGTGGTAATACAGAAATCGTGACATATCATGTGCAACATGACTTGCATGGCACGCTCATGACACTCTCGTGACCGTTTCGCTAGCTTGATATGCAACAAACTTCGTATTTAGAGACCTGACTGTATGACGGACATAAATGACGTTTTAATATGGAAACCATGACATGTCATGCGCAACGTGACTTGCATGCCGCACTCATGGTACTCCCGTGGTCGTTTCGCTAGCTTGATATACACCAAATATGGTATTCAGCGACGGGATTGTATGACAAGGATAAATGACAAGTGGTTGATATGCAAATCATGACATGTCATGTGCAACATGACTTGTTTGCCACGCTCATGACACTCTTGTGGCCGTTTCGCCAGCTTGATATGCACCAAATTTTAAGGTGAAAGCCTTTAATGTCTCATGCTCGCGTCCGCCCGTCCGTCCCTCCAGCCGTGCCCCTGGCACAGTGCCAGGTGGGCGCCGGGGCGCGCAAACGGACGCTGGTCGCGTTGGACTCTACAGCGCTCGCGCTTTGCTTGCGTAACGTCGCATTGCCCAGCGTCTCTAATCATGGAAGGAGGGAGACGCGCGCATCACGTTTCATTCTGACCGACCCCGTCTCAGTGGGCACAGGCGTTCGAGGAACACACTTTGGAATTGACAAATTGTCCGTCAATTTAAACGCTGGTACGCGGATAGCGTTCGCACGATGCGCAGAGCGCGAGAATACGAACGCATGCGAAATGGAGGCAGATTGGTCTCGCGTCTCGCTGTGATTTGAGGTAAAAAATTAAGCGAACATAAGTGGCAGGTGGTAACATGTAAACCTTGGCATGCATGTCATCTACAATGCCACTTACATGCCACGCTCGTGGTGCGCTTGCGTCCAATTCGCAAGATTGATATACACCAAAATTTGTATTTCGCGACGTGACTGTTTGACGAACACAAATGACAGGTCCTATCATGTAAAATAATGACCTGCATATTATGTACAGCATGATTTGCTCCTTGCTGGCTGCTTCGCATCACATCGATTCCCCACGGTGCGTGGGATCTGCCGGGTTTTTTTTATCTGCTCTCTATCTAGTGCTCTATTTGCGCGCGCGTTAATTTTAATATTTTTGCAATGTTGGTAGTATGCCT
>JALIZH010032359.1:0-117263 GCA_030522465.1 Rhipicephalus appendiculatus
TAAACACATCAAAACTATGGGATGAAAACATACGTTATGTTCCTAAAAACGCATTACTTCAACTGGTATTATGAACGCTAACCTTGCTTTTCTTTTTTCTTGAAAATGTGTGTTTCTTGCTGGTTTTTATGAGTTTGCTCTGTGTATTTGTAATTTAATATTTTAACAAGTGCGAATTCTTGTCATGTGGCGGCTGTTATTGTACGGGGGGGGGGGGGGGGGGGGTCGAACTAGTCAAGCTGCGTATACGCAGCTTTTATCCCACCATCCTTGATGTTTATGGATGCTTTGTACTCATATGACAATAAACTTCAAACTTCACTGTCGAATCTTTTTTGGTAACTCTGTAACATACCACTTTGTTTAGAGGAAAATGATACTCGCTGGGGCCTCCTTGTCACTTGCGTTCTTGCGCTAATTCAACGCGAAGGACTACATCTGAGGCTAGGCTAGACAACTCGGCGTAGCCCAATTTCTTTCGATCTAGTTTGAGCGGCTTCCACAAAATTCACGCGTTCACAAAAACTCCGCTAAGGAGGGGATAAAACGTCCCCGACAGCCCCTGCTATTTTCTGTACATCACTGCTGTATCACGTTACTACCGACTTCATGGAGTCCACTCCGCACATGTGCTTAGTCTAAACCTCTCTGGAGAAGGGGTCGCAATCTAAATCATGGCTATATCTTTGCGGTTTTACAGTTTTGTTTTCATTTCAGGGTTTCAGGCAGCATAGCTGGACACAAGCTGAACAAGGAAGTTACTCGGCGCTCTAGTTATGGCTGGGCCATCACTTAAGTGTGCACCTACGCTCTTCCTCGTCCTTCAAATATCAGTTTTTTTAGGTGTTTCAGCTAAGGATCTCAAATGCTTTTCAACGGTCGCTCCTGAAAGAAAGGCCTCTCAAACTTTGTGCACTGTCGCTTCAAAACAGAACGCCTGCCGCATAAGGTACTCAAAAGAGTACCGCTGTAGTGGTGTGCTTTTCTGCCGATAGATTTCACTAAAAACGGCCGAAGACATCTGTGCTCTCTGAAAATAACACTAAACATCCTGATTACAGCTTAATATGTCTAGCAAAATACGCTTGTCTGGCGGTTAAAAATTGATTACGACAAGGCCTTATGATATATCTCTTTATATCTCGCGAGGGTAGCTTAAATCAAAACATAATGTGGACACGTTGTGCCATCTATGATATATTCCGAAAGTATTCTGCTGTCCTTACTTAAGGAAGCCACACAGAAATAGAGCAAACCATCGCAATCCAATGTCATTTACTGATATTTATTGTGTCCTCATATCAAGTCACTATGCATTACATAATTATGAATTGGTACAGTCTGTTGTAATATACGTGATCGACTAGAATCTGGCAATGCAGCACGCTTCAAGTGCTTTACATGTTCATGAAAGCCGCGCGTTAATTCGTGGTGGCACGACTCCATTAGGGCTGAGTTAAAAGTATTACAGGCAATACCACTCCTGAAAATCATTCTGTGACCTCCGCAGTAGCTGAGAAGAGATTCTTTCGGTCGCGGATAATAACAGCAGCAGATATACCTTGGTTTAAAAGAGAGTCATAATGTAATAACCCAATACACTAACTTTTGTTTAAAATATTTCATCGCTAGTTTGAACGCGAACAGGAGAGAGGTGTGCATCGGAGGACGGGCGCTAATAATAATTACTGGGGTTTTATTTCCCAGAACCACGATACTGTAACGTGGGCGTGATGTTGAAATAGGCGGCAGTGATCGGGTTCAAGACATAGCTTTTTATTGCGACGGACGTATGCCCGGAAAGCGAAAATCAAATTACAAGCAATAGATGCTACCATCTTGAACGAATATTAGCGCGACAAAAACGAGTACGAGAATAGAAAAACAGACTACAGCGCTGACTCGCAACTAAATTTTATTCCGAAAAAGAAGCGGAATAAATAACATCTGGAAAACCTAAGAAAAGAAACAACCATCGCGCATGCTCAATGTGACAAAAGCAACAAAAGGTTATGTGGCTGATGAGACGTGGACGTGACGCAAGCTGTCTGTGAGGTATGATACTTCTGCATCTGATAGTGCTAACGAAGGCTGACTGATGCAATTATCACCTTCCAGTGACATGTAAAACGCCTCCATGATCTCCCGTGAGCACTGGTCTCTGTGGCAATGCAAGATTTCCGTTTTAACAAAACCAGGTTTACAAGCACTTCTTTGACAATGAATGGCCAAATGAGAACCTGTGCCGTTTTTGACATTACGCGCATGCTCCTGGATTCTGATGTTTACGCACCGACTATTTTGCCCAATGTAAAACTTCTTGCAAGAACATTCATTTTTGTATACTGTATTAGTTCGACAATCTCCATACTTATTCCTGTGTTTTACCGTGCAGTTTTGCCGTTTGTCATATTTTTTCTCCGTTTAACTTCCACTGCACAGCTGCACATACCTGCCGCAACTTGTGTTCCATTCCCATTGTGGCTTAGGTACTTTTTATTTACTTAGTTTTTTTTTTATTTCGCGCGACACTGGTTACGGTCACCGGCGGCAGCGGCGCACAACTACGGCGCAAAGACGGCCCTTGTTGTGATCTCATAACAGCTTTCGCTGTAAAATGTGGGTAGTAGGTACCAAGTTGAGGTTGTATTCAGCGTTGGCCACAAGTTGCGGCAGGTATGTGCAGCTGTGCCGCAGGTATGTCCAGCTGTGCATTTGAAAGTCGCACGCGACTTTCCAATGCCTGCAGTATTGGTAGGGCCGAAACCTTGATGCAGCCGAAATGATTCCAAAGAAGTATTTTTCTCTCACCGAGTGAGTGTTGGCCATTTCTCGACCTGCCGTCCACTGTAGAGTATGGCGCCAAAAGCTGCACAGCTTGTTCCGGTTTGTATTTCTGTATCCGCGTTTTTGTTAAGGTGTGCCAGATTCGGTGGTGACTGCAAGCGTCGTTTCAGTTGTCATAATGCTTCTTCCTGCTGTCCCTCCCAATTCAACTAGACTTCGGTCCAGGTCAGGTTAGTTAGTGGCTCAGCCATGCTGGCAAACTTTTCTAAGGACCGCCTGTAATAGCCATGCAGGACAATTAATGACGGGTCCTAGAGAGAGGTCTTCGTATGCGAAATGGCACTTCTTCGGTTTGAGTGTTAGGCCAGATGCACATACTGCCTGAGGTATTCTAAGGCGCTGGAGGTGTTTGTCAAAGCTGCGAGCGAAGACGACGACGTCAACTAAGTATACAAGACAAATTTGCCACTTTAATCCAGTTAGCATTGTGCCCATCACAAGCTCGAACGTCGCATGTGCGAGCAAATACGAAATGGTATGACATTTTACATAAACAGGCCGTCCGAGGATATAAAGCCGTCTTCTCACTGTCTGTCTTGTTGACTTCAATTTTTCAATAGCCTGTATTGAAGTCCGTCAAAGAAAAGTACTTCGCGTTACAGAGTCGACCCACGACATCGTCTATCCGCGGTAGTGGATATACGTCCTTTTTCGTATTGTTGTTTAAGCGACGGTAATCAAAGTGAAAACGCAATTTACCTTCTTCTTCTTCACCGAGACTACTGGTGATCCCGATGGACTCTTCGAAGGCGGTATTATGTCATCCTGTAGCATTTCGTCGACCCATTGCTTTATAGCTTCCCCTTCTCGCGTCGAAATCCGGTGGGGACTCTGACGATGTGGTTTGTTCGTTTTCTTCCGTTATAACGCGGCGCATAACCAGTGGCGTTTGTCGAACCCTTGGTGAGAATGCGAAGCAGACCTTGTATTGCTGTAGAAGGCATCGGAGATATTGCTGTGGGGGGAGCGGGAAGACTTGGGTGCATTGCGAATGATGGTTGAGATAATTTGGTCGTCCAATTCCGACGAAGCTAGTAGCTTCGTCGGAATTCGTAAAGACAAACGCATCGCTGACGGGCACTATTTCATCGACGTCTGCTATCGTCATGCCCCTGCTGGGGTGTCGGTAGTCTTGAACACGGTGTTAGAAGTATTATAGGTGGACCAACGGCGCCTCGAGAAACGATGAACTTCGGTCCTCTTTTTGTGGAGAGGGCGCGAGATGGCGCCACAGTACCCGTGGCCGATGCCCGTGGCCGATGGTCGCTTCGGGCCCGCGAACGCCGCTCGAAATAAATAAAAACAAAGTCTGCATTCGCTCTATAACTAGCGTAAAAATAAATAAATAAACAAAAGAGACGAACAAATCCTAGATTCTGACCATACAACCGTAGATATCTGTGGAATATGTTCAATTCACCACATCGATGGTTCGCGACAGGCGGATGCTTTTGCATTCGGACTTGTGGAATCATGCACTTAAGCGTATGACAGTGAAGTCACGTTAAAATATGACAGAGGTTAGTTTTGTTTGTTTAAATATTGTTTACATAGACAAAAATAACGTATTAGCCGTAGTTTGGAGCAGAAAAACGTACTCTCGATTGCTATCACAGCGGTCGCATTTTGATGGAAGCGACATGCTAGAGGCCCATTTACTGTGTGATGTCAGTGCACTTCAAAAAACACCACATTGTAGAAATTTCTGAAGCCCTCCTACGGCGTGCCTCATAATGATATCGTGGTTTCAGCACATAAAACCCCAGATATTCCAATTGTTAACAAGCGTAGCTCTCACGGGGAGAGAACGACGGCACAGGCAGGTAGGGATGATTCAAAGAAAAGTACGTACTTACGGCGTAGACGAACTAAAAAACGGCACCGTTTATTAGAGTGATGTAGAGATGCATTTTATTGGACTGATGTAATGAATGTAATGATGGCCCGCCGGCACACAAGCGAATTGCGCTCACTCGCCTGAGAAGCATTACAATATATTTGCTGCTACTGACTTGTCAAGGGAGTTGGATGTATTCCAGGGGTGTACGTTTGCCAACAGAGCGACGCTTAAATTCTGTTGTTCGTCAGGACTTGCCACTCTTTTTATGACGACGCGGCTGGGAGCAGCAGCATAATAGTTTTAGCTCGCGCCAGTAGTGGAACCATCTGGCTGGGTAGCTGCCGCACCAGTCATGAAAACCTCATGTACAAAACATGACTGTTCTCAAGCCTTCAACGTTAACTCTGTGGCAAGCCCACGCTGCCGTTGGGAAAGGCACGCTATTGCCACTCTCAAAAACTTCCTCGATCAAACTTGTGGGTGACACTGCGACTGGCTTTGTGTCGAATTCTGTGGCGTCAGATCCCACACAGCTGCTTTTATCCATCTCGCTGACGACGTCGCATGCCTGCGAGGTATCCGTTAGCGTGAGTTCTTGAAATCTGGTTGAATTTCCAGTCTCACGTGGCGCCGTTTGATGGCAGGTGGGTATGAACGATCCGCAGGCGCATTCCTTCTTTTTGCTCAGTGAGCACGGCAGTCGGAAAACTTCGTCCGCGCGGCGTCTTTAGCCGAAGGTGCCTTTCGTGGTGTACTCACAAGAACGTGTCCTTTGCGTACAGCTTCCCACGTCTTCGTTACGTACCTCGGCTTGAAGTGCTTCTCGCAGACGTAGTCGGTCGACTGCAGCACGCGGTCCTTGCGCGGAATCGCATGGCGCCATACCTTCACGCCGTCCGCTTCTCGGGGGGCAGCAAAGAGCGTCGCTCTTTCACCGCAGGTCTTGTCGCCAGATTTACACCTTTGCACAAAATACTTCTTGCCCATTTCACAGCTTGCTCACATGAATAGCGTAGCCTGTCATCGCACAAAAGATTGAAAACAAGACCGCAACGTGGCGACAGCTGCGTTGGCTAAACGGCGTCGGCTTGCACTAAGGCGCAATCGGGGCCTGCTCGCCCGGCTCTCGGCCACGTGACCCCTCGTGCCATCTGGCGGCGCGATGGAGCGGTGGAACCAAAGTTCAACGCAGCGAGTGCACGGCGGAGGCGCTCCGTCGTTCCACCTGTACTTCTAACACCGTGGTCTTGACTGATGTTAGTTTTCATCACGCTTCCTTTCCTGCATGCAATCGAGCAATGCTTCTGGATGCGCATTTCTCCTTCCAGCAGCAAACGCTGATCGCTCTCGATGACGCCTTCAATATCCTAATTTGCGCGCACCGACGGGAATTATGATGCTGGAGTGAGGAGGAAGGGTAACTTGATCCTCGACCACGTTCAAGGCACGGTGGCATGGGTTCGTATCCGGCGATGCCCGATGATAGAGTTATCGACTTTGTTGTTAAGTCGATGGCGCCGCAGGTATGGCTTAATAAGACCACGCCAAGTATGACTAAAGTCGACCATTGGGCCAGATCGTGACGTCAGGCATAAAACCCAGTTCGTCAGATGTGGCACAAATGTAGTCTACAGAATTCCGCTATCGTGTGGTGCGTGTTACATCGGGCACATCTCGAGATGCCTTACTGAGCGCCGGCGTGAGCACGCAGGTAATGCCCGCAACGGCAATGAGTGTTTTTTCACCCAGCATATCATCAGGTGAGGTTGCCTTAAGCATGGTTGAAAGAACAGTTTTGACAAATAGGCACAAAGACGATCGTACCCGTTTCATAAGTGAAGCCGAGTAAATGGCGCGGGAACCTGGAAACTGCGTCAGCAAACCGGTCATTGCTCCCTTAGGTGAAGAGCTACAGTTCTTGGCAAATGGCGCACATGGCCAATGAGTCTACTCTTCTGCCTCGTGCATCGCGTGTATAGATTTTGTTTTTTTTTTATTTTTTTTGTTGACAGCTCAATTTTCTTTTTTGTCTTTCAGTCATATACATGCGGTATATGAAAAATAAACCTTCAGTTGATAGTCTGAGCTTGTCCCCGTCTGCTTGTCGTCTATGTTCTCTACCGTGCAGTATACATCGACTAAGTATGACATCCCTGGAGCCATGGTGAAGGATTACAAGCTCGCAGGATAAGTCCGACTACTAATGCAAAAGATTTAAATGCCTCATCAAGCACGACATGTCCTTCGCATCGCCGTAGAGTGGCGTCAGAGACAAGAGATGCAAAAAATTGTCATCACGTGATGACGTCACCAAATTAAGTCGTCGTGACGTAGCAGATTAGTAAAAGTTGTGACGTCATGATATATCATGACATCACTGTGATCGATGAAGTCATGACGCCACGACACCACGTGTCGTGGCGTCATGACTTCATCGTATGACGTCGTAGCTTGGTCAGAGGTGTTCAGAACACGCAGGCAATGTAAAACCATGTCTGATTCCTCCGAGCTTGGCGGCAATTCAAAACCACGTTAGGTGCAGAGAGCTTTCGTAGGGTGGTGTCAACACATCCAGTGAGAATTAATACATCCTCTGAGAAAAAAAAGAAGGTGGCCTTCGCCTTAACAGAATGCATAAAGGCCGTTTTACATGACAAAAAACGTAGCGATTTTCAGGCTGCGAATTCGCTCGCAGCGAAAAAAAGGGCCGTTCGCTCTCGCCGCAGCGGCCAACGGCTAGCGACCAACATGTTGGAAATTTTTCGCTCTGTTCGCAGCGGTGGAGCGTTTTTCGGTCAAGACCCGTCGAAATAGCGTCGAGCAGATCGAGCCGTTAAAATTGCGTCGACGTGTTTGTTTTGGTAATGGTCGATGTTGCGCACTTTAAAATGGATTTAGATTAGAAAGTGTTCTTAAATGACCAAATACGCGTGCTCTTCGTTACCGTTCATGAAAACTAATAATATCGTAACGCACAGATTGTTACATTACAATTCAAAAATTCTGCATTGTCTGCCTCATAGAACGGCGGCAAGAAACTTTGCTCGTCGTGCTATTCGCTGAGCGGAAATCGCAGAGCATTTGCAGTCCATGTGAAACGAAACCGCCATTAGCGGCGGTTGTGAAAAGAGCGAATAGAGCGCACGGAGGGATTTTTGTCGCTGCAATCGCGGCATGTGGAACAGCCTTAAGGGACCCGGTCAGACTTTAAGTGAGGAGCCTCTAGAGACCCAGGCTGTCGTACGCTGTCATCGTCTGCTGTGGTATGGTGTTGTCATCTCATGTTTGGCGTAACGCAGGCAAAACCACGTGTATCATAGCCATGTGTAGCATAGCCATATATAACAAGGCGGCAGGAAAGAACAGTGAGGCTGAGAAAGAGGAAAAGGAGGTTGGGAAGAGGAGGAAGGAAATATGATGTCATCATATGCTGTCATCTAACGTCTCAGTTTGGCGTCCCGCACTCAAAACAATGTATAGCATAGCTATCTACAGCAAGCTGGTGAGAAATGGAAAGGAGCATGAGGAGTGAGGGTGAAGGAAAGGAGGATTGCAGAGGGTACAGCATAACATTAGTGCTAGGCAGGCGAAACCATGTATAGCAGAGCCATGTATAGCAAGAATCGAGGGTGAGGAGGAGTCATGTGAGAGTTAACAGGATGAAAAGAGGGAAGAGAGAGGATAAAGCTCAGCAAATCTATGTATGGCGTCATGGAGGCATAAACAATTAAGGCAAGTCAGCGTGAGCAGTGGTACAAGGGTGAAGAGGTTTATAGAAAGACAGGAGAGAGTGAAGGATAGCATAGCCATGTATGACAAAATGCAGGGGGAAGCCATGTTTAACAAGTGGGCGGGAAAGGGAAGTGAGGATGAGTAAGAGCGATGTGATGGTGAGGAGAATGGAAAGAAGGAATCGGGAGGGTAAATCTTCAGAAGAGTGCCTTGTTGGGCGAGTTGGTTCATTCTTACGGTAGACTTAGCACAAAAAAAGGAAGACGACAGAAGGAATATATATATATATATATATATACGTGAAGAAAGTCACGAGATAAAAAAAAGAAACATCAGCAAACAAGAATTGAATTAGTGGCTGACGCTCTAGTAATCCAATCCATCTCAGCGGCCTGCAACGTGGTAGAGGGCCTTGCTACGCATGTCTCGCCAGATCTGTTTATAAAAAAATGCTTCCTCAATTTCTCGCGCGACTTTCGCTTTTAATCTTGAGAGCACCTCAGCTTCTGATAGCAAGGGTGCACAGCCGCACTCCCTGCAATGTAACGAAAGGTTAGAACAAGGTGTCCCCTTCAATGAAGCCTTATGATCTAATAATCTGTTTTTCAAACACCGGCCCGTCTGCCCGACATAGCATTTTCCACACGATAACGGTATATGATACGCTACACCCCTGCAACACTCAACAATTTATCGCCGTACCTACTCCTCTAAAGCAAATTGTTGTGACATTCAGTACGAGCATGACGGCCCAGTTTTACGCAGTGTCCATCACTTCACCAACATGGGTAACGGTTTTCCAGAATCCTCGGCCCCAAAGTGAGATTGTTTGTTCGAATGTTTGAATGCCTTACCAGCCATGGTCCTGGTCTCCTGCGTACGTTTGTTGCCTCCTAGAAAAACAAGACAGCATACAGCTGTAATTTCATTCGCCAAATTCGCAAAGCAACGGACCTACTTAAGTATTTTTAAGACGTAAGACGTAAAGACGTAAGACGTAAGCTTGCACGTTTCAACCTTTAAAATAGAACGTTATGTCACAAAATTTACGATCCTCTCGGTAAGCAATGGGTCGCTGTCGTCCCTCGCTCACTTTGTCTGAAGGTGGCACTAACCTCAAACAAAGCTCTCGACAAGTCGTCGGCCATACGAGACATTCACCCTTTGGTGGATAGCAAGGGCATCATCAGGATCAAGACTCGCCTAGACAACGTAAATGCTTCGAAAAATGTGAAATTCCCCGTACTGTTACCCACAGATCATTGTTGCACGCACCTCATCGTAGACAGCGAACATCGATGTCTTCTGCACAGTGTTGTCGGTGTCACACTCGCCGAGTTGCGTGAGAAGTTTTGAATAGTGCGCGGCCGGCAAAGTGCTAAAAAAGGTGCTTGGCCAGGGCGGTGTTTGTGCGAGATTTCATTTAAAAGCCGCTTCAGCTCCTACGACCCTGTTACCTATCTATAGAGTCTCAAAGTCTCACCCATTTGAAGTCATGGACGCAGACTTCATTGGTCCACCTTTTGTAAAGAGAAGCAGCTCTGTGAAAACATTGATTGGGGTCTTTACCGGTGCTGTAGTGCGAGCGGTTTAGTTTAAACTTGCCAGAGACATCACTGTGAATTCTTTTTTTTTTTATTGCGTTTAGTCGATTTATTTCACGCCGTGGTTTCCCAAGTCTAATTTATTGTGATAATTCTCTAACGTTCAAGGCATCCAGTCGCAAACTTCAGCTGTCATTTGGACTTCTACCTGATGTACAGGTACATAACTTTTGTGCATCTAGTAATATCACGTGGAAGTTCATTGCTGAGCGCGCTTCATGGTGGGGGAGTTATTGGGAGCGAATGATTCGAACGGTTGAAAACTGCCCCAGGAAAACTCTAGAAAAAGGATGCTTCAGCTTCGAGCAGCTCGACACTTGACTAAAAGATGTCGAGGCAGTGATAAATTCCAGGCCCCTGACATACATTTCTGATGATACTGCCTAAGCAGAAGTACTGACTCCTTCGCACTTTTTGTCAGGTAGACGTCTCACGGCCCTTCCGCAAGCACAAATTAGCGAGAACTCGGGAGGCCGCACAGACCCGCTGCCTGCATGGAGACGTAGACAACAAAAACTAAATGACTTTTGGCCACGCTGGTATATGGAATACATACTTACGCTAATAAGCGCGCGCAGCGGTCACAGAAGCTCGGAAACAGTTTAGTGTGTGATGATGTTGTCATTATTAGAGATAACAAAGTGCCTATTACGCTTGGAAATTACCTAGAGTTGATGAAATCTTGAGGGCCCCTCACTAGGTTTCACGATTTTGAGCTAACGAGCGCAGCGCATACTCTGGGCGTTCACGATCCCGTCTGCCAAAATTTTGAACGCTACGCGCCGCGGAAATATGTCAAATTTCAAGCTAAACGCTGCTTGCCCTTCTCGCGGGCGCGCGCCTGGAGAATGAGGGGATGACGCACACGATAGAATTGACCTATGCAGATGGTAGTGCAGTGACGTCGCCAACAGTAGCACCTGACACTGCGCTAATTATTTGAAACGCCGTGTAGTTTGTGTAATTGGTTGGTTGAATCGAAGAAAAAAAAACTTCAGAGCCATAATACAACACACAAACGGAATGTGTGCGTATTCTTTTTTAAATTCTTACTGCGAATCCCTGAAAGATGCGAGACTAATATACCTCCGTTTCGCATGCGTTCGTGTTCTCTCGCTTTGCGCATCGTGCAGACGCCACTTCTTTCAACGAAACTAATGCTGTACACCGTTCCAGCGTTCATTAGACTAATTTATCCTCCCGCGTATAACTAAATGTTCACGCTGCACACCGCAAGTCTCGCATCCGTACATATGTCGCAGCTTTCATGCTAGTAATAGTTTGAAAGCCAGGTGAACGGCGAGAACGCATTGAGAGTCTGCAGAGACGACGCGTTGAGAACGCCGCCACAACACCGTTTCCGCGGAATGTGCACCCTGTGCACAATGTAGGGAGGCGCATGGCGAGAGCTAGGGCTTTGTTGCGCGAGGCAGAGGATCAGGAGGAAGAGTCTGCGTTTGTTGACGCGGCATGGATTAATGGAAAAGATGCTTACTCGGTGGTGGTAGTAGACTGCAAAGGGAGCGTTCGAAATGCCGCTTCTGTTAATACCAAGGATCCGGGGGGTCGCTGAACAAGTGACTATTGCTCTAGCACTCATAGATTCGGGCAGAGTTTCAGTCTTTAGTGACTCTCGCTCTGCGATGAAAGCCTTTTCGAGGGGAGTTGTTGCAGAACCGGCTTACAGAATGCTGCAGGGTAGGGACATCACTTCGCATACAGTTACTTGGTTTCCGGCGCACATGGGGTCAGTGGAGGGAGCCCCGCCTAACCTCAACGAAGTGGCGCACAGGAAGGCGCGAGGATTAGTGGGCCGTCCATTCCCTGAAGGGGCTGAATCTCCCGCTCCTGCGTTTAGGGACCCGCTGTTAACTTACAACGAGATCACCAAGCACTATTACCTAGGGCGCAGGGCATTCCCCGTGCCACATTCTAGATTAAACAGGCCACAGGCGGTTACGCTACGGCTTCTGCAGACGCAGACGTACCCAAACCCGGTCGTCATGAATAAGATTAATCCGGACTGTGGGACTTCGGTCTATTGTAGTAAGTCTGATCGATTTAGACCATATGCTCTGGCGCTGCTCGGCGTTGGCCGGTGATGCTTCGCAAAGTGAACAATGGTGGCAGCGCATGCTGCACAGTGACGTGCTGACGGAACAACTCAGGACTGTCCAGAGGGCCCGTGCGGCGGCAGAGGGGCTTGGCTTCTCTGTCCCGACGTGGGAGCAGCCAGCATCAGTCCCGGACATGATCCTCAGGACCACAATAAAGTTATTCATACCATGCCATACCGCTTGCGTCTCGGGGGCTCGGGCTGGCTCGGGGACGTCATCGCTCGTGACCTTGTGTACGCATGACGTGTTCATGCGTATGCGTCATGTCATCCTCCCGGTCGCGTGCCGAAGAAGGCAGGGAAGGGATTTGGTTTGCGACGGTTGTTGTTGTTGACACGTCTTTATTCACATTTATGCCCTTGGAGGGTTGCGGTAAGTGTAGGGGGGAGAGAAGGGATTTAAAAAAAGAAAACAGAAAAAGAAAGAGGGGGAGGGGGTACAGGCAAAAGCAGTCTTAATAAGCGCCTTGCGAGTTGACGTTCTGGCTCTCACGCCCGAGACGGAGCCTGGTGCCAATGGCTGGAGCCTTGGAGTCGTACAGGTACTCGAGCAGCGACGGCCAATGCCCGTTGGCGGCGGCGGCGGTGATGCGCCCGGATTTTGCCCAGGCCTGGAATGAAGGCGGACGCCATTCTGGTGCGATTGTGGCATTGGCCCGTTGCCTGAGTCCAGCGTGCAGCGGGCAGTCCCACATGAGGTGCTTCAGGTCCGCTCGGGTGTTTCAGTGGCTGCAGATGCCAATATTCGGGGTTCCCAGGTCTTGATCGCTGCGAAAACGCTGCACGAGGAAGGGGGTAAGAAGTGTTCCTGTCTGTACCTGCCGCAGCAGTACCTGCTGCCGGCGGGTATCAGCGCTTGAAGGAAGTGGAGGTAAGTCCAATGGGTTGGATATATCCACGAGATAGCTGCGCCGGTAGCGCTTTGCTTGGGCTATTGCTTCCATGGGATCGTACCAATCACTATGCTCTTCAATTTCTTCTGTTGGGCTGTGGATCATGTGTTCGGGTGGTTTCGACTGCGCGCATAGTAGCGTTGCGCGCGCTAGTCGGTGTGCCCGTTCATTTCCTGGTATACCCATGTGTCCCGGGATCCAGTGCACATGTAAATCATTTCCTTCTTCCCGCAGACGACGCACGTAGAAACGCAGTTGTTGAACAGCAGGAGTGGCTGTGCGAGTGCGTTTGCAAGCGCGAAAGGCATCTTGGGAGTCAGTAAATACTCTGTAGTGAAGTTTCTTATCACTTGGCAAGTTCTGAGCGGTGGACTCAGCATGTTTGGCAAAATCGAGGATGGCATCTACTCGGTGTGGGCGGCAAGGGTTTCAAGCTCGCCTCCTCGCATCAAGGTTTCGTGCCGCCTCAAAACATTGGTTTTGTCAGCTTCTAATAAACCGATTAGGAAAATTATTGTGGCAAAATGCTCTTTATTGGGCGCGCAACAACTTCCGGTGTCTAACTAAAATTCATTATGTCACCTGATGAGGGGCCCTTTAAAGGGGAACGATGGGTGCGTCAGAGCATGCGAAGTCAGACCAGCAGACGGCACGGAACGCACGAGACCGGTTAAACTTCTTTGTACTCTGGAACTGTGCAAGTGACATTGTTGGTCGTGGAGGATATTGGGAATCATGCTCGCGCGGCGCTTGGATGAAGACGAGAAAGGCGATGCGTGTGACCAGTAGAATGTGGACGGTATGCTTGTGACCGATTTTTTCGCCATGTTGCGACGGCTTAGCGCTCTGCACCAATAAACCCGACAGAAGTGTCTTGCTCCCACACACTGTTTGCTGATATTGATGCACGCATGCGCAGATAGTTGTAATCTGGTGGTTCATTCTTTCAAATAAAAAGTCACAGTTTCACCGCAAGGGTGAAGCAATGAATGCGATAGCAACAAATTGTAATGTTATACGAAGTGAAGCTGCCAGCTAAGTCTTTTGGATCCGATCTCACGCAACTCTAGAAAACGCTTGTTTAAGAGAATTCTCTTTGCGTTGAGAGCGCAGCACGTAGAAGGGTACACCGGCCGCCCGCTGTCGGCTGCCGAGATGGGGAGATAACGCGCGCGCCCGCCACGACCGCAGTCGTAAAATCGAAGGTCGCTCGAAGGACCCCCAACACCCCCTCGCGTCTTTTCAGGCTCGCGAACGACGGGCGGGTCCGGTTGAACAGTTGGGGGGATCTTATCGCATGCGCCTCAGAGCGACGGAGATGCCGGCTCGTTTGATCGCCGCTTCAGCCGCGTTCACCGCTCCCGCTCGCCGGCTAATACCCGCTGGTAGAACGTACAATGCGCAAGGGGTTCTTATCAATTTTGACTTCATACGCGACATGACGGCGACGGTGACGGCGACGACAAAAACCCGTCGAGACTGTCCATATGATTGCTATCGCAATAAAAGAGTTAAAATTTAGCGCCCGATCTGTCTGCTGCAGTCTACTTCTTTTCTCGAATCTTTCTTTTCGAAGTTTACGCTATTATGAACCCCTTTAAATTTCAGGTGGTTATTGCACTTCCAGATATGCGATTAATTAACACTCTACCATAGATAACTTAAAGAATAATTAGTTCTTAGAAATATATTCTGACACTATGCTTATAAATGTGTATTTATATCCCATATAAGATTATTTAAAATGTCAAAATTGGAGTCACTAATATCTACAACATGCATTAGGGATAATAAATAGCGTACCTTTCTTGGAGTGGCCCAATGTGGATGTAAAACTATAGTAATTACAACGAATAACCACAGGCTGAGGGGAGCCATTGATGCGGTGCAATAAATTATGCTAGGAGTATTTCAATTAAAACCTTGGAGGGTCAGAAGCTACAAGCAGACCTTTATATTGCAACGTGCCCTTAAAACAGCATGGTTTAAAGGAAGCGGCGCGGGAACTTCTTATCGACTTATTCGCTTCAACACCGTTCCTGCTCGCTATCAAACGTAGCCGTTCATGAGCCTGATGCCCGCATGTGACGTGAGGATAAGATAGGGGATTACAGCATACGCCCCCCCCCCCCCCCACACAGTCTGGCGCTCGCCGTTCGGCCACGCGGTCGTCCACCGCCGTCGAATGATTTCTTTTTATTGCTGTTAGGGCACAAGTTCGCCCAATAAATTCTCCTTAAGTTTATTACCGACGTGGTCTCGGTTGTGTCTTTCTCGGCGCCGTCCAGCTCTTTGTCACCTACGTGACAATATATGCGCTGCAACATAACGTTCTTTTCATGACGCTAAAGGTCAATGGCTTGTTAAGTGGAAAGACAGAGAAGCATACATATTGTATGTTGAATAATTGTTGGAGAAAGCGTTTTGCGGATCTGAACACTCGCAATTAGGGCCGGTTCACTGCTGCTCTGCCCTTTAGATCATCGCGGTACATCGTAAATACACAGCCCAGACGTTTAGTACAAGAGCAAATGGCCTGTTTTATGCACCAGCGCAAGCAAAAAAAGAAAAACAAAAACACGACTTCTTCTTCAGAGAATGTCTCGTTAAAGGTTATAGCGACCGTAATCACCTCCATGGTAATTGCTGTCTGCGTACAGCGGGTGCAGCATTTGCCTCCCTATCCAAGAGCATCGCCCCAATGATCGAGTCAGTTCAATAATGTTACTTTGCAGAACCGACAGTCCTTCACAAAGTCACTCGCATAAGTAAGGCTTTATGCGCAGTGCATCAACAAGTTCAGGCCGGTACTGCGGTACTGGCGAGGCCTTGTACAGTGGGGGCTGCCCGGGACGACCTCGTAGGGGACGTCACTTAGTCGTCGCAGCACTCGACAAGCTCCGAAGTATCGTGTGAGCAGCTGTTCGGGTAGTACACGTCTTGGTACAGGCCTGCACACCCATACCCTGTCGCCACTTTTTGTAGGTTAGAGGTCTATGACGCAGATTATAGCGACCTGCGTCGTGCTCTAGCTGTTGGTGTATTCGCACTTCTGCGAGATGTCTGGCTTTCTCCGCGCGTTGAGTAAACGCGTCGGCTCCCATTTCTACGTTATCGCATTCGTGTGCCAGCATTCCATTCAACACAGCCCTCACCTCTCGTCCATGGATAAGACGCTTGTTCAGCCGCTTGATAAGTCAGTTGGTTTGTGGATGATAGGCTGCTGGTTTCTAATGAATTTGATCACTGAGCACAACACATGTTCTAAAAGCGCCGCTGTGAAGGCGGTTCCGAGATCTGTTGTTACGATAATTGTTGCGCGCGTCTCCACACAACATTATTGCAATAGCAATTGCAAGGACACTTTCAGCGAATTTTGGCCGTCGCCAACGCTGTCATGTCCCATATATGTATACTTATGTATATATACATACTAGCCATAAACAGAAATAAATCACACGAAAATATTTCCGAAGAGCGTCACCGGAATTCGAAACAGTGGCCCCTCGGTCCGTAGCCTGCTGTGTTAGACAGCTCGTTCGTGCCACTACTTCTTTTGCACTCTATGGGCGAGTGATTTCTACGCACCATTTACCGCTGGCGCTACGCAGATTTTGCAGGTGCTTCGGCGTGTTCAGTACCATTGGCGAGATGGCGCGGAAAGCGCCATTTAATACAACATTCCTACATTTTCTTTCAACTCCTCTTGGGACGCGTATTTAAAGGTGGCCCATTTCTGTACCCGTTGGCGATGTGGAACGCCGTTCAATCGATGCTTCGAACATGGTGAAATATAATCGCGAGTTGGGCAGAATGTTGGATGTACATCGTAGCATAACTAAAAGCGCAACAGGGTTAGATACCGAGAAGGAAGAAAAGGACACAGCGCTGAACTCACAACTCAATTTATTTTTGAGATATATATATATATATATATATATATATATATATATATATATATATATATATATATATATATATATATATATATATATATATATATATATATATATATATATATATATAGTGATGGAATGGGGAATGCATCTGCATTTTACTTTGGAGCTGCGAAAAAACCATGAGCTACACTTCCTCGATAAAAGATTAGCTTTCGTCAAAGATAAAGTTTGTGAGCAATATCAAGCAAGATCCATCCAGCCAATCCTGAATTTTAGTTCAGGCCACTGCAAAACTTGGAAAAAAGGCGCCGCGTCAACTGACTTGGGTGCCGCTTTTCAGAAGCCATGCGAGGCTGCCGTGTGCTGTCGTCGTTGCTTGTCGTAACGAGGGAAAATCCCACATAGCATAGCCAGCCATAGCATATTGTTGTGCCAGAGATCCCCCCCCTGTCCAACACCTTTGACTGGTCAAGGACCCACCGGCCTGGAGATGCGCACAGCACTTCGCCCACCTGCAGTGTGGCGCACGACACCGGAGCCACCTGCATGGATTAGTGTTGCGCACGACACCGGGGCCACCTGCATTGCTTTGCGCACGACACCTGAGCTACCTGCTTGGATTTGGACACGTCACCTCACCCACCTGCTTGGATTTGGACACGTCACCTCACCCACCTGCGTGGATTTGCGCACGTCACCTCGGGTGGTGCACACGGCACCTCACCCGCATACCTAATTTAAGACCGTGCCGGTCCTTTATTAGAGGAGTCGCCCCAGCCGACTTGGTCGTGCTGGCAGGCCCATGTACTGCTATTAACCTGCTATTATCCTGCTATTATCCTGCTATAACCTGCGATAAACGTTGTTATTGTTACCCAAACTCTGGTCTCCTGCTCTGCTCCTGGACTAAAAGTCAGCTCGTCGGCTACATCGGCTCGTCTACTTCCCGGCTACCAGGACACGAAAA
This sequence comes from Rhipicephalus appendiculatus, assembly GCA_030522465.1. Classification (NCBI taxonomy): domain Eukaryota; kingdom Metazoa; phylum Arthropoda; class Arachnida; order Ixodida; family Ixodidae; genus Rhipicephalus; species Rhipicephalus appendiculatus. The sequence goes on from JALIZH010032359.1 coordinate 17,899, forward strand.
CCCCATTCCTAACAGTGGTTGGCAGCGCTGGGATACGCTACCCTACGGTTGGCAAGCCGCATCGGATCCCTGAAGGCTCGAGGACGACCGCATCAGCTCTCGACGGCAGCAACGAGTTCAACCAATGTCGGCCACTTTGGTTGGGTGAGTGCCTGATGCTTGTCTTTCTGTCGTCAGACCTTATTAGCACAGAGTAGTTAAGCTTGTTTGCTGTAATATTTTGCTGGCAAGTGCTTGGCTGTTTCACGTTGTGGATTCTGGCTTTTGAAGCAAAGCTATTTCTGAAAGAACGCGCACGAGTCGCGAGATACAATGGAGAAGCGCAAAAAGCAGGACCTTATGGATGTTTGCGAGGATCTGGGTGTTTCCATTGCTAAGATGAGCCGCAAAGCAACGATTCTTGATGCCATGAGGGCGGAAGGAATAACTGAGGAGGAGGTGGAAGAGGCTATGGAGACAATTACAGAAAAACGCGAACAACGGGAGCGAGAGGCCGAGGAATGTCAAAAGCGCGAAGAGCGACAACACGCTCTTAGAATGAAGGAGCTGGAAATTCAGCAAAGTCGTATAACCTCCGTGCGCTCTAGTGCATTATCATTTGCAGATGAGACGCCCAAACAGAGAATCCAGGATTTGATTCTGCCATTTAAGGCAGGGGGGAGACATCGCGCTTTTTCTCGTGAATTTTGAGCGCACGTGCGAAAAGGTGGGCCTGGACGAAAGCGTCTGGTCCCAGAAGCTTCTTTCAGTTGTTCCGGGCGAGCCCGCGGAGGTAATCGCGCGGTTGTCCAAAGAGGACTATGAGGACTACGCTAAGGTCAAAGCTGCCCTCCTTCGTAAGTACCGCTTGTCTGCCGAGGCATTTCGACAGCGGTTTCGGCAAGCAAAAAGGGGCAGTGAATCATGCACAGAGTTCGTGTACCAGCTTAAATATAATTTGAAAGAATGGCTGAGAAGTGCCGATGCTTACGGTAACCACCACAAGGTGCTGGATTGCATAGCACTCGAGCAATTCTATCGGGTGCTGCTGGAGGATGCCAGACTCTGGCTTCAGGATAGGATGAAAGGAACAGACGACAAAGCTGCTGAACTAGCCGATGAATATTACACGCGAAGGAATTTCCAGGCGGGTCGCGAGGATAGGAAGGAAAAAGGGGTCTCCAAGCGATTTTCCGCTCGAAACGCAGCACAAAAGAGTGCTCCGCCGCGTGGTGAACTCAGTCAGGAAGCGAGTAACAACGAGAGGGAAAAGAGAAAGCCAGGAGAGGCACCCGAGTCGACAGCAGGTGCGAAGGAACGTGCCGACACGGCGCGAGCTTTTGAATCCAGACGGCCAATTGTGTGCTACAATTGTAAAAAGGAGGGCCATATATCATCAAGCTGTAAGCATAAGTTTGCCTTTGCTAGCATTCGCGAAACAGACGAGAACTTGAAACTGCTCGAGCCTTACATGCGAGAAATTATGGTAAACGGAAAGGAATGCCGGGCACTCCGCGACTCGGCTGCTACAATGGACATAGCGCACCCGTCTTGCATCTCCCCTGGCGACTACACTGGCGAATGCGCCTGGATCAGGCAGGTCGCAGAAGAGCAAAGTGCGTGTTTGCCCATTGCTAATGTGGTTCTAGAGGGAACTTTTGGAACATTGCGCACTGAGGCAGCAGTGAGCCCTAGTTTACGCCGAGATTTCCCGTACCTTTTTTTCTAACAAATCAGAGCAGCTTCTTAAAGAAAAAGGCCAGTCATTCGCATCTCCCATCGCGTGCATGGCCCTAACGCGATCGCGGTCCCTTGCACTCGCTGAGAAACTTCAAGTCTCGGTTTCGAGCCAAGAAATGCTCAATCGTGAGACCACTCCCCAGGGGCATTCGAGCCAAGAGACGGCTGAGTTATCGCAGAACCCCGAAGGTAGTAAGGCGCCGGATACGGTATTAACTACCAAAGGCGAACAGCCTTTTGAGAAAGAGGAAAACAAAGTGCTTCAGGAGAACTTTCAGTCGTCCCTACTTAGTCCCGCATCCACTTGTTGGGAAGAGCTGAGTAAAGTAGACAGGAACACACTTATCGATGCACAGAAAAGTTATTATTCAATTCAGAACCTCCAGCATAACGGGAATGAAGGAATATCCCATAAGAACATTTCCTTTTACACGAAGGCAGGGCTTATGTATCGAAGGTATCGGGACGCTGAGGGTCGAACGTACGATCAACTTCTAGTGCCAGAAAAGTACCGACGGCAGTTTTTGGAATTGGCGCACGGAAATGCCTGGGTGGGCCACCTGGGAATTAAGAAAACAAAGGCGAGGCTCGCACAGGATTTCTACTGGCCGGGATGCTGGAAAGACGTCGAGAACTTCGTGCGATCATGTGACACGTGTCAACGGGTAGGAAAATCTACCGACAAGCGAAAGTCTCCGATGAGATTAGTGCCTGTTATCACGGAACCGTTCCGAAGGCTGGTCATAGATATTGTTGGCCCGCTCCCAGAGTCCCGCTCGGGTTGCCGCTATACTTTAACTGTACTGTGCGTAGGAACGAAGTTTCCGGAAGCGGTTCCGCTGAAAGAGCTCACCTCTCCCTGTATTGTAGATGCCCTTTTGTCTATTTTCGCTCGAGTTGGCTTTCCAGCCGAGATTCAGAGTGACAACGGGAGCGTATTTACCAGTTGTCTCACAACTGCGTTTTTTGAACGCTGTGGAATAAAGATAATCCATAGCTCTATAGGACATCCACAGTCCAACCCAGTAGAGAGGATGCATGCCGTGCTTAAGAGAGTTCTCAGAGCACTCTGCTTTGAACACAACAAAGATTGGGAGGTATGCATACCTGCGGCACTGTTCGCCATAAGGTCCGCTCCCCACGAGACAACAGGATTCAGTCCCGCCGAGCTCGTCTACGGGAGAAACTTGAGATCCCCATTTCGACTGTTGAGAGACTCGTGGGAGGGCTATGATGGAGACCCGCGCGTAGTCACCTACGTATTAAATTTGTTGGAGAGACTGTCTAAAACCAGAGAGATTGTAGAGGAAAACATGAAGGCCGCCCAGAGTTCAGCAAAGACTTACTACGATAAGTTGTCACGGAAGCGCACATTCAATGTCGGCGACCAGGTAATGCTTCTACGACAGTGTAAAAAGAACAAAATGGACATGCAGTGGGAAGGGCCAGCTAAAGTGACCTCCAAGCTTTCGGATACAAACTATGAGGTAAAACTGGGCCGAAAGCAAAGTAAGGTGTATCACAGCAACTTAATGAAGCCTTACATTCAGCGTCATGCAGTGGTTAACATGACATTGAATGTGCCGGAGGAATTAGAGACCAACCTCTTGAGTTTTCCACGCGAAAGCGATGTGGCAACTAGCGAGCTCCTACAGCTTATCGCCGAAGAGCAAACTCTCACGGAGAGTCAGCGCGACGATCTGAAGAAAGTCGTTAGAGACTATAAAGACGTGTTTTCCGACAAACCCGGGAAAACCTCTCTGATAGAGCACGATATTCAGTTATCAAGCCGAGATCCGATATCTAGTAAGCCATACCGCGTATCGCCGAGGCAGAGGGAGATCATGGAAGCCGAAATCCGCCGCATGTGCGACTTGGGAGTTATCGTTCCAGGTGAAAGCGATTACACCTCCCCACTCATTCTAGTCGAGGTTCCGGGAAAAGACCCTAGGCCATGTGTAGACTATCGTCGACTAAATAAAGTCACTTTAGATCAGACGTATCCGATTCCTAATATCGAGGAGAGAGTAGAGACGGTGGTGAAATCTACATATATCTCCACCTTAGACCTGGTACGGGGGTTATTGGCAGGTCCCACTGACGGAGCAAGCTTCTCGCTATGCCGCATTCATCTCCCCATTAGGAACATTTCGTCCTTTGATGCTTGCTTTCGGCTTAAAGAACGCTCCGTATTGCTTCTCAAACCGCATGGATCGGGTGTTGCAGGGTCTGGGAGATTTCGCCCTCCCGTATCTAGACGACGTGGCAATTTTCTCTGACACATGGGCTGATCATGTGACTCACTTGAGGACCGTTCTAGCTCGACTACGCGACGCGGGCCTCACCGTGAGAGCGCAGAAATGCCACTTGGGATGTGCGAGCGTAAGCTATCTCGGGCACATTGTTGGTCGCGGCCAGCGTAGCCCGTCCGAGCTAAAGGTTGCTGCCGTTTTAGAATACCGATGTACCACCACAAAGTCGGAATTAAGGGCATTTTTAGGACTAACGGGGTATTACCAACACTACGTAAAGGGTTACTCGAACCTCGCTAGTCCATTGACTGATTCTCTCCGCACAACGGAGCCCACCATCATTTCGTGGGATGCCAGAAAAGAGAAGGCTTTTGAGTGCCTGAAGAGCGCTCGCGCAGAACGACCGGTACTGGCAGCGCCGGACTTTTCTAGGGATTTTATTATTCAATGTGATGCCAGTGACCGCGGCCTAGGAGCAGTTTTATGCCAAGAGGATGTGGACAGGCATGAGCGGCCAGTTTTGTATTTGAGCCGAAAACTCAGTGTCAGGGAGGAGGCCTACAGTACTTCGGAGAAAGACTGCGCTCGCCTTGTTTGGGCAATTGGTAAGCTAGCTTGTTACGTCTCGGGATCAAACTTCATAGTGGAAACGGATCACTGCCCCTTGACTTGGTTGCATAACATGTCCTCTAAAAGCGGTCGCTTACTTCGGTGGAGCTTGACACTTCAGCACCATAACTTTAGTGTGCGCTATAAGAAGGGGAAGCTGCATACAAATGCAGACGCACTCAGCAGAGCCTTTTGAAGTGCAGCCCGCTAACTCCCCAGATAAATTATGCGTTACACTCTTATTGTTCAATATGTCTTGCATGTTTTTAGTTTCCCCCTTTTTTGCCTCTTACTTTAAGCTGAAGCAACAAATTTGCGTTGGATTATAATGTGTAATATGCTTCAAATGTGCTTGGTCAGATGCGTTCAAATTTTGGCGGGAAGAGGCGTTCGAAGGCGCGAAAAGTGTGAAGAATGACTTTCTTCAGCAGCCTCCGCAGGTTCCAACCTGCTCGTATGACATCGAGTGTCTTTTCATGCCATTAGGCTACGTTGCGCATCCTTTCATGGCATCGGAGGCGTGCAGCACCTTCGCGGAATTCGTGAGGACCGGGGTTTTGAGCTCTCTAACGGATACGTCTCTCGTGCTGTAACATATAGTAGTAGTGAGTCAATTAATCTCTTTGCTGCCTTGGTCTGGCGACACGAGGGACATTCAGAGGGTGCTTGCTTCCACCCCAGTAGCAAGGCGTGTTGATTCTCAGTCGTTCCAGTGAACCGCTGCTGAGCCGTGAAGGTCACTACAGGGTCACTACAGCGAAAAGGCCACAGTTGACAACGGTCAACCAGCATCCCATCATCCGAGCTGCGTTTGACAGCTCGAACTCTGGATGCATTGTCTTGCGGCGGGGGTGCTGTTGTGCCAGAGATCCCCCCCCCCCTGTCCTACACCTGCGACTGGTCAAGGACCCACCGGCCTGGAGATGCGCACAGCACTTCGCCCACCTGCAGTGTTGCGCACGACACCGGAGCCACATGCATGGATTAGTGTTGCGCACGACACCGGGGCCACCTGCATTGCTTTGCGCACGACACCTGAGCTACCTGCTTGGATTTGGACACGTCACCTCACCCACCTGCTTGGATTTGGACACGTCACCTCACCCACCTGCGTGGATTTGCGCACGTCACCTCGGGTGGTGCACACGGCACCTCACCCGCATACCTAATTTAAGACCGTGCCGGTCCTTTGTTAGAGGAGTCGCCCCAGCCGACTTGGTCGTGCTGGCAGGCCCATGTACTGCTATTAACCTGCTATTATCCTGCTATAACCTGCGATAAACGTTGTTATTGTTACCCAAACTCTGGTCTCCTGCTCTGCTCCTGGACTAAAAGTCAGCTCGTCGGCTACATCGGCTCGCCTACTTCCCGGCTACCAGAGATGCGCACAGCACTTCGGCCACCTGCAGTGTTGCGCACGACACCGGAGCCACCTGCATGGATTAGTGTTGCGCACGACACCGGGGCCACCTGCATTGCTTTGCGCACGACACCTGAGCTACCTGCTTGGATTTGGACACGTCACCTCACGCACCTGCTTGGATTTGGACACGTCACCTCACCCGCATACCTAATTTAAGACCGTGCCGGTCCTTTGTTAGAGGAATCGCCCCAGCCGACTTGGTCGTGCTGGCAGGCCCATGTACTGCTATTAACCTGCTATTATCCTGCTATAACCTGCGATAAACGTTGTTATTGTTACCCAAACTCTGGTCTCCTGCTCTGCTCCTGGACTAAAAGTCAGCTCGTCGGCTACATCGGCTCGCCTACTTCCCGGCTACCAGGACACGAAAACCCCATTCCTAACAATATCGAGCTCACGCTCGCGCCAAAAAGAAGTATTCTTCCTCTATTTCATCGAGCGCATGAATCATTATTTTAACGCTAGTCATCTTCCTCTTGCACTTTGATGATAATATAAAGTGCGGAGATTACTACTATGGCTAGGGAAACACGCCAACAAAAACCAAGTATAAAAATTCAAAGAGGAAGAAACAAGAAATAGAAAGATAGTGAAAAAAAGTTAAAAAATGAGGGAAAATACAAATAATTAGAAATAATGAGAACAAACAACAGAAAAAAACTGCAAAAGTGAACAAGAAAGAAACAAAGGAGGAAAAAAAAGACAAACCCAAAGTGCCCGACTGTTCAACGCGGAGGCGGTGGCATAGTCGACACTTGCAACGCGCTGATCCAACAGGAAGAAACAACAACTGTGACACTTGTTAGTACCAGTTCATCCTGCGCATACCTGTGCGTTCTTTTCGAGCGCGCTTCTTTGTGGTTGAGCAGCTTGGTGCACATGTCAAGCTGTGAGATTTGTTAGTTCGCGCTCGTGCGCTGTGTATTCTTTTCGTGCGTCCTTTGCCCTTGTGTGGCGCCCTTCAAGTAACGAGTTGCTTCCCGTTCATTGTGTAACATTCTAAGTTGTTGCTACCACAGTCATTGATTCGCCCTTGTGGTGAAACTATGGGATTTTGTCGATAAAAAACACACCACCTCCGTCGCTGTGCCTCCGTGGATAGCTTGTGTGTCGGCGCTGCGAGTCAGGTACTCGGTTGCTACAATAAACCAGCGGTTACCACACTAAACGTAGGAAGTGGACCCACAAGGTCCATTCCGCTCTCGTCAAACGGTGTTCATGGGACCTGGACTGGGTGTAACAAACCGGGTGTTTATTTTTCTTGTTTTTTGTACAATACTGCAGACAGTAGTCCAAGCAGGAGAGGATGTACATAAACACACACTACACACACACACAAAACGAAAAGGATCAGAACTTTTTGCGTATCAAGGATGATGTAGATGGCAATGAATTCCACTCTGTGATTGTTCGCGGGAAGAATGAATGTTTATATAAATTAGTTCTTGCGAATACAGGTTTGATGCAATGGCTGTGCTGGTGACGTGAGGCTCGACCGATGCGCTTCTGCAAGTAATCGTCCGAGTTTATTCCCAGCTTACCAAAATAAACCGAAGATAAGAAATTCAAAGGTGCCTGTTTTCTTCTTTCAGGTACTGGCTCTGATTTGGCAATGCGTAGCATAGGTGAAGGTTAATCAAGACGTCTGAATCGTTTTTAAACGTAGTGGACGGCTAACCTCTGAATTTTTTTCGAGTTTTTCTATGGGAATCAAATCGAAATATTACGAAGTCCTCAACCCACCAGGTGGTGGGTTGAGGACTTCGTCTTTTAGCAGTAGGAAGACGTCTTGGGCCGATACTCCTCTCCCGAAGCCGAACATTGTGTACGGAAGCAGATCATTTTGCTCTATGTAGGTTTTTAATATGTTGAGGACAACTGGCTCGAAAATATTGCCCAGACATGATGTCAGCGAGATGGGCCGTAGTTGTCGTAGTTTGTGTGGTTTACCCGGCTTCGGTATCAGAATTACGTTCCCCGTTTTCCATTCCCAGGGTAGTTGACCGTTGGTTTTCCATACCGTGCCGTTAAAGAAATCCGTTAACTGTTGAATTGTCGCATCATTCAGGTTTCTCATCATCGCGTTGGTAATCTGACCGGGGCCTGGTGCCGTGTTTTTTTTTTTTTTTAATGTCTGAGTAGCGGCGTAGAGTTCTGCAAAAGTGATGGAGGGATCAATATCTCCGTTTTATTGGCCATGATAGTCTCTGGGGCTGGGTGAGGTGTGTATGTGCTTCTCCAGTGTAGGTATTCTTAAGCAGTTGGATGAGCTCGTCTTCCGTACCTGAGTATTGTCCGATGAGTTTTCTCATGACGTTATTTGTTTCCGTGCGCGTGCTGGATGGGTCTAGCATGCAGCGAAGAATAGCCCACGTCTTTTTGGTGCTAAGGGTGCCTAGTAGGGAGTCGCAGAAATGTCGCCACTTGTTGATATTGAGCTCTCTGGCATAGGAGTTTGCTTCTTCTGCCAATTGGGCTATCCGGCGACGTAGACTGCGGTTGTGTTTTTGGGGCTTCCAACGCTTTGTTAGACTTCTGCGGGCCTCCCAAGGGTGTGCCAAGTGTTTGTCTACCGCCGGACTGTCCGGTGGGGTGTGACACTCCTTGGTAGTGGCGTTGTATGTGTCTTTAAGGGAAAAGCTCCATTCTCCTGCCGAGGCTGGTGTTGAAGGTGCTGTCTGTTGTTTCTTTTCTCTTACTTTTTCCAGTCAGTGAGCTTGGCTGTCCCCAGGGATTGGCGTACTTTTCCCATGTTGCAGGTCACCTTAATAATATAATGGTCACTGCCTAGCATCTCGTTCAGTTTGCTCCAGGTGACTCCTCTTACATCGTTGACAAAGGTTAGCTCAGGTGTGGTATCACGCGCCACGTTGTTGCCTACTCAGGTGGGGACGCCCGGCAGCGTGAGCAGCAAGAGGTCGTGTTTCTGTGTTGTGCTGAGAAGATTGGTGCCCTTTGCTGTGTGTCCCTTATATCCCGACTCTGAATGGCAAGCGTTGAAATCACCAAGGAAAATTTGGTTATCTCGCCGCGTGATTAGAGTTGATATGAGGGGAAGTAATGGCGAAAAGTCAGCTTTTTGGTCTTTGGGTGAGCTGTAGATATTACCCAAACGCACTTGGGTCGTCCCTTTTTCACCGGCCAGATAGATAACATTTGGTGGTTAACTTTTACTCCCTGTGTCACGGCGCTCCTTATGGCAAGGCCTTTCCGAGTAAGAGTTACCATCATTGGGTAGTATGGATCCATGCATAGGCAGCAATACTGAATGGGTCTCGGTTGCTTCCCCGCCTATTGCAAGCAGATGATGTCAGGGGGGGGGGGGGGGGACTAGCGCCGTCTTGATGTAGTGTGTTGGTGTCGCGTGTTTGTTGAGTAGTGATCGGCAGTTCCGCTGTCATATAGCGATATTCTCTTGTTGTCTGGTTTTGTTGTTAGGCATGATGAGAGGTTTCAGAGGCTGCGGTATCAACTGTGTTTGTGCTGAACGTGGTCTATGCGCTCATCTGGTCCGAAGCGAGGTTATGTCGTCGTTTACGCGGTCGTTGGAACTTTTGAATTGAATTCTCCACGTATCGTTTCAGTTCCTGAAATTCCGCAAACATCTGCTTCATTTGGGTTTGTAGTTGTTCGTGCATTTGTTGAAATTTTTGTTGAATTTCTTTCAGCTGTAACGCAGGCATGTGTTCGAATTGCATTAGTGTCCCTGCGTTGTCGCTTCTTGCGGTGCAGGTTGTGTTAGTGTTGGTGGCCGCAGAGGCAATACTTGTACTGATTGAGTGGGCTGTGCCGCAAGTGGCCGCGGTGATGATTGCTCTTGCGGCAACGGAGTGGGTGTTGTGGGTTTCAGCGTCTTTGCCTGCGCAATGAGCAGAGCTGCCTGCCGCTTGAGTGTTTTCACCTCTTGCGCAATGTTCAGTTCAGTTCAGTTCAGTTTATTTACCACAATACTGTTTACAGCTTGTGGTTGGGACAGGGGAAAAAAAAAAAAAAAAAAAAAAAAAAAAAAAAAAAAAAAAAAAAGCTGCATGTAACAGCTTGACAATGCCCCACGTCCCAGATTCACTGTGGAAACACGACGGTAAAAAAGAAAAGTAAATTTAAACACAATCCAAACCAACATTGCACATACAATACATTGAAAAATGTTCAAAACAAAAGTATATAATAATACGAACATATATTAACAAAGCGCTTTTAAAATAGAAGAATTTGAAAGAGTACGTACATTTTCATGTGTAATTTTGAAATTATTTAAAATGCTATGTAAGCTGGCCTTAAATTTTCTGGCCTCTGAGTTGGCTCGCTGGTGTTTCTTCCTCACTCTGTGTGACGAGTTCGGTCGTGGAAGATGCGCAGCCCGTCCGGGTTACATCTGCTTGAGCATTCTGGGAGTCGGTCGTTGATCCTCGCTGGCTTTTGGGCCTTCCCACAGGTGCTTTCTTCGCCGGAGTCCGGGATCAGGCTTCTCGTGTATGGGTGCTTGTGGAAGTGGTGGTGCTTGCGCGGTTCGCAGATGTAGAACGGGATTTGTCCATTCTGACGCTTTCGCTTCTCGCACTTTGACCCGCCCTGTATTCTTCTTGTTCGCATTCGGAGGAAAACCATTTAAATTGCCTGGTGGCCTGCGACCGCGAAGCTGGCGATGCTCGTGGTTGTCGCGGTTACTTTAGGCGCTTAGTGCAGCTCTTGTCCCCGGTGAAATGAGACCCCCCCCCCCCCCCTCGCACGAGGCACAGTTCGGTTCACAGGGGTGGCCCGCGCTCGGGTTCTCCTGGCCGCACACTTTCCAAATTTGTCGCGCAGGATTAGGGCAAACGTCCGGGTGGTGCCCCTTGTCGCGGCAGATTTTGCAGACCTGAATGGTTGTGCGAAAGGGGTGGCACAAGAGTTCACCTTCATAATAGCATACGGTTTTCTGTAGTATGGGCCCGCTGAACGTGAGCGTAGCACTTTGAGTATCTCCAATTATGCGGGCCTGCAGCAGTTTGACTCCTTGCGGGCGAATCCGCATGTTGCCAAGCAGGGTCTCTGTTGGAGTGTGTTGCGGTATGCCGTGCACCACTCCTCTCATGGCGTCTTCTCCGGTGGCGATATGCTTTGACGGCGTGAGCGGTGACGTTAATGGTCAGGAGGAGAATCCCCGGCGCTTTCATGGCTACACCTTGGTGCGGAGTAGAGAAGATGGCAATGTTTGAGGCTGGTTTGATTCGCAGGAGAAAGTGTTCTCCAGAGAACTGATGCTTGCAGGATTCAATAATCGCTATCGCCAGTGCTGGTGTGATGACGTTGCGTAGCGGTAAGCCTCGATGTGGTCGTGGAACGATCTTGAAATAGTCCTTTAGCAGAGGTGGCAGTTTGCATGCTTTCTTCCTTTTCAGAGAAGGTGGTCTCTTTGTGTCTGTGTCCGTCTCCGCATCGTGTTTGGCTGGCGCGTTGCTGCGCTTCCGTTCCGACGCTTGTTTCTTCCGCTTGCGTAGTATTATAACAGTTTGCCAGTCTGCATCGTTATCGGCGTCGTTGGATGAAGGTAGAGTAGATCTACTCACCTCCGTTTGGTTGGTTGAATACCCCGCCGACGTGCCGGACCCGGTGAGGTTAATTCCGTCGTCGTCGTTCGATGCTTGCCGGTGTTGATTCTCGGTGCTCGTGAAAATTCCAGCTCTTTTCGTAGCCATGATTAGACCAGCTCTGAGCCGGACCCCGTGCCGCCGGCGCATGGATGCTCAACGCCTGGGAGCCGTTATGCCTAGCGAGTACACCACGTGGGCCGATGTTTACATACGTTGCTTGTTGATGAGACGTTGATGTCTGATTGGGTGGTATCTTCCGATTCCTCTCGTCTTAACAAATCGATCGGTGTCGCTTTTCAGGGGTTTCGGACAACATTTCACGTAGAAATCACTAAAAAAATACGGGGCCGGACGTGAGCTAGACTGCACTGCTCGGCGCTCCCTAGCGGCTCCTTCCGTTGAATAGAAGTGAGGTGCGTTTCGAAGCGTCTCGAATGAATCGTCTGTACTGGGAGACAAGTACACGAATTTCTTCATCACCTCATTTAGCTTTCGATAGTCTACAGAAAAAAGCAGGCTGCCGTTCATCTTGACTGGAACAACAGGTGACGCCCAGGGGCTCTTAGACGGTTGAATCATGTCGGCATCAAACATTTTGGCTACCTATTGTTCTATCGCTTGTCGTTCCCTCGAAGCTGAACGATACGGATTTTGATGGATTGGCCTACTTTTGAGGTCGACTTAAAACAGTCGCGGAACTGTGCTAGCGGCGCTATAAGGCATTCACGCTGCTGTTGAAGTAAAATTGGACCACTGAGGGTCAGATATACTCAGAAAAGTATCCGGAATGCATACAATGAAATACATGCGCTGGAAGCCTAAAACACAGATACTGAGATACACATGTTTTTGACATAACGGGATATTACGGAAATACTTCTGCAAAAAGACAAAAAAGTATTCCGCAATACAGATATAGAAATACAGATACAAGAATAGAAATAATCGGAATACGTGTTTGATTTCGGGACCGCTGATAGTCAGCAAAGACATTCATTTCGCGCAGGATAATATTGTAATTGTTGTTTCACCGCATTGAAGCTTCCAAGTCCGGCATATCACTCCAATCACTAACGAACACCAGTGAATTAAGAAAAGTATACAGTTGTTGCGTTAAGGGCACCTAAAGGGCCCCTAACCAGCCTCGCAAAAATTAAAACAAAACAAGCGCAACATTCTCTCCTGGCGTTTCTCGTCTTTCCTGCGCACTTCTGTGACACAGACAGTGATTCCCGTGACGTCTATAGTGTACATGCTCTCGATTGGTTCATATACGCGAAATATCGGATGTGAATTGCCTCCTGCACTGCTTTGCCATGCAGCCGCCCATCCGTTCTTCCTTGTCTAGCATGACTATCGAGCGCGATCAACTGATTTCACTTCATCTTGTGTGTTTGCGACTGCGCAAGCGGCGATAACAACGTGTAGCCGAGAATCGCGAAATCCTGATAGGGTCGATCGCTTAGTGCTGACATTGTTCACGTACTTTTAAGAAATAAGTGGCGAGAAGGAAACATCGCCTGTGCGAAAGGTAGCGAAGGCGAGGAGGAAACCACTCCCTCGTCTTTGTACGCGGGCTGGTGCGTGGCCCTTTAAACAAGAGCAGCTTCTTAAATAAACTGTATTTTAGACAACGTCATTCCATACCTACACAACACTCGCGAAATGGTTTGCCACCCGAAAAAAATGTGGTGTGGCACCTGCCTTGAGAGACCATCACTTTGGTCTGCAGAGCATGGCAATACTTTCTCCGCGATTCTGCCGTCACAGCGTCAGGCGCTTTACCACGTGGGCCCTTCGTGCATGTGGGCACCCTGCACCGCCCCGCTCTGAAGGTGACTAGCAGCGTGCTTTTCCTTGGCTTAGCAGACAAGGCTTCCTTTTCCCCCTTAGAAACAGGTAATCTCATTTCCACCAAAAAAAAAGTTACGAGACACCAGTCTCCTGGACAGTATCGCGATATAATCGATACATCTTAAGATTATTTCACTACTGAGACACAAATACATTTTCCAAACGTATCTCGACTCAGAAATACTGACAGTTATAAGTAACTCTCAGATTATATCGCGATAACCTTGTATCGTGATACCGCATGCCTAGCCCTGAATGCGACGGACGTCGAGTACAGGCGTGACGTCTTGTGCATTTTGAGCAGGCGTTCCTTCCAGTGTTGAAAAGCTGCCGCGAACACCTGAAAAGCTGCCGCGAACATCAAAATATGCCACAACCACGCCCTTTGTAAGTTGCCCGCGCTATTTACCGAAATTGATCAGTAGCAAGTTCGTGCGGCCGTGGGTGACATTGGCAATGCCTGGCGCGACTCAAATGCCGTGAGTACAAGGCAACGAGGCAGTTCGGTCTGCGACTCCTGCACCGTCAAAAGATACGTCACATGCCACTAAAACAAGGGTGCACGATCAAGGCGGGACAACTATGTCGTCGTCATTAGGACCAACGGACATGCGTTGCGGCAATAAACAATCAGTCGACTCAGGACTTTCGAAAAAAAAAATCACACGGTCCAGGATGTTGACAACAACTGTATGCTACTTCCACAGTTCACGCATGGTGTAATGAAAAAGAAACGTCGCTTAATTGAAAAGGAAACGTCGCCTAATTGGAAAGGAAACGTCGCTTAAAGGACTATCATATTTCTTTACATACGAATGCGAAATCTCCATAAATTTATCAAAAATATCGGTGTTGAAGATCGGCCACTCCTAAGTTTCATCTGCAGGTATTCGGATCAGTCTCAAAATTCAGATGACTTTGCATACCAAAAGACGCGAATAATTAAATTTAGTGTAATAACAATTTTAGGAATCGCAAGTTCTTGGAGATGCTATCTGACACTGTCATCCTAAAAATGCACTTATATTCGGCATCAGATTAGTCCCACTTGTAGTAACTAATTGCGATATGCATGAGGGATAAGAAATAAGCAACGAACCTTGCGTTGAGCTGCCTTATGTGGATGTATAACTACAGCAATTAGAACGAATAACCACACGCTGTATGGAGCCATGGATGTCCTACAATAATTACGCTAAAAGTATTTTAATTAGAATCTTCTTGCAGTGACAAAAGCTCCAAGAGGGTTTTTATATATGCGCTGCAGCTTAACCTTCTCGTCGCGAAGCTCAATATCAATGCCTAGATAATGGAAAGGACACACAGAAGCACAAAAATCGTTTCTTAGAAAGGTATAGGTGAAAACGTTTTGCGGATGTGAACACTCGTATTTAGGGCCAGTTCATCGCTGATTTGCCCTTTGTATGATCTAGCGTCGTACTCCAACACTTTGCCTAGTTTATTTATGCAAGTGTTTCGCCAAATGTCATCGCGATACTCACTTTTTCGTGTACGCTTTCGGGAACATTGCATAAAACCGCAGATTCAGCCATGCAGACCCGAACTGTTACATGCATGACTGAAGCTCGAAATCGTTAATTAGATAATTTCTTGGCTCCAATAAATGGCTCAGCGATGACATGACAGTCATAAGTGCTATATGTATGTCACAATTACATTGAATGGTGATATATTATCAATGTCACCATTATGAATTTAACCATTAATTGGCTCATCAAGTGGCTCAGCGACGATCCGACTGGAACGGCTTCACTTTGCTTGTTTTTTACTAAAACGCATACTCAGGAAGCTATGAACAATTCCAAGCCCATCTAATATCACTTTGCTATTTCTATGTTCACTTGTTGGGCTGAAGGACAGAACAGACGATATCATCTGACACACGATACAGTTCTTTAGCTTGGTCTAGTTTCAGCATTGCGAGTCGGTCATCAAAAACGTCAGAGCGTTCCGAAATGCTGCGAGCGACGTGAACGTATGCAGAAATTTATCGACCTTGCATTCTACATGTTTGATACCGTGCAACGAGCTCCTTTGTAAAAATATATGTTTGCTTAGCGAAAATATTCAAACAAATTTTGTGGTCAGTCCGTAAATGTTTTAAGGATATAGCTAGCAGCAGCAAGAAGTGTGGCCGGGTCGTCTATTTCTGTAATGAGTACCATATGGGCTGTGCGAAAAGAAGGTGGCACAAATAATAAATTAAAAGCTTCAGTGAACATCCGCGCCTGAAAATATGAACATGTGAACAGTGACCAACATGTATGTGATTTGCACGTGGTGCAGAACAAAAATATAAAGATAACACTCTCTATGAAGGCATCGTCGAATTTTGTCGAGATGGAATAAAAGCCCTCTGCGAGACTAGCTATATACCGACAGGAACGACTGTGCTCGTAACAAAAGTTAAAAGTTTGCGGATTTTTCATGCCATACACGATTGTTGGCAATCGTGGCACGGTCATGGTATGAGACAACGTTCGAGACGCTTTCCTATGACATGTGCACGAGTGCTAGAGAGAAAACGACAGACATCATGCCGTTCAGTTGCGGCCTGAAAACGGCATTCCAGGGACGGCCGTTACCTCCAGCGAGATACAACTTTTACACACACTTATACAACTCCTAAGTCATAATTTTTGTGACATGTTATTTTAACATGAAAGCATTTTATGCCAGGGTACACAAAGAGTTGGCTGACGTCATTTAGGTTCCGGAAATAACATTTGTAGAATGGACGTAAGGAGATGAAAAAGAAAAAAACTTGCACAAAAAAAACCGCCAGGCCTGCGCGGAACGCGCAGCACAGTCACAGCGAAAGCTGGAAGAACGGCCTTTGTAGAGCCTTTTTAAACACTATTGGGGCAACTATTACAAGCCAACTTGCATTGTACCCACTATGCCAAGAATCAACATAATTTTTGTGTAGTGGGGAAGCGTCCACTATTCCATGATTCGTCATTCTTTGGAAAAGCGTGGTACCCGCTACACACTTGTAGCGCATTATGTGCACTTTGTTGATGCTGTGGCTGACGACGATGAAGAATTATGCCTGACACTTTTGTAATGGGTTGGAGCATTGAACGACCCACTCGTTACGCAATTCGCATTGTGTGACGCCTGGTTGTTACTTTACTGTTTTAAAACGCTTTACAACCCACGCTAACGCCATTCCTTACCCGACATGACGCCTGCATAGGGTCAGTTTGCACCGCAGTTTCGAGCAGCGGCGTAGCTCAGTGGTAGACGGCTGGGCTGCCACGCAGAGCACCCGGGTTCAATTCCCATTCTGTCGTAGGTCTTCTTTATTTATTTAGTTTTTTTCTTATTTCATGCGATTGTGATTACGGACACCGGCGGCGGCGGCGGACAACTACGGCGCAATAACGGCTCTTGTTGTGATCTCATAACAGCTTTCGCTGTAACATTTCCTTCTCGCACATGACCTGGGAGCCGAACCCACGACCACTCGGTCTGCGACGATAGGTACCCGATGTTCTATCTACTGAGCTACCGGCAAAAATGTATGAATATCCCACATATTTCTTGCACCTTCTCCATCTCACTGAGTTAGGAGGGGCGGTGTCGCCATCTAGGAGCGGTCAAGCGAATTACTACATCATGACATCAACGAGCGCCGAAAGGGAGCGTTTCGGTGAGGTCAGTACTCCGGAGGCCGTCGGTAAAACGTGCTTCTTGTGGTTAATCGGTTGAGTGACAACATGTAATACGCTTTTCTTTAAGGTCAGCTTAGCATGTGCCACCTCATCGAAAGTAATTTTAGCTTCCACATGCACCCTCAGTGCTTCTCCGCCGCGTTCGAGTGCGATGGCACCGACTAAGAAAACCGGTTCGCAGAGACGTCAGTGAGTGTATGGTGCACTGGGAAGCAGAACGGCTCAGGCTACCAACTCTGCCTTTCGCGTTTCTGAAGCGCTGTAGTGCATGCATGAGCACGAGAGTTTCTTGTCGAATTACTGAAGAGCGCACCCCTTGCCATTGCCCTCCTAAAATAACGACGCTTTGCATGACGGCATATCGAGTACCCGTATTGTCATATGCTTGTTGATATCTTTGCGGTGGGTTTTACCCATACCCTTTGTCGAGCTCTATGTTAACCACTTTGGCTAACACGAGAGTCGAATCTCGATAGAGAACGCTAGTCGTCGGGGGGGAAGATGTGCCACCAAGCGTCAACCTGAGTGCATTTACGTCCAGCCATAATAATTTTATAGGGTCTTTACATGAAGCAGTTTTAAGCACTGGCGTGGCTCTGCGGCAGAATACATCGTGATTTTAGGGGCGAAGTTCCTTAGGGCGTGGGTCTGTTCTTGCTCCGATGTTTGTAGCCACCTGTAGTTTCTGAAGTGCTCACTAGATGGCGTTAGTATGTCTAGATGTAAGAGTTTTAATATGAATCCGGTTCCTGGATGACGCGAGTTGGCGCGCCTCTGAACGGATGCGTGCGATCGTTCGAGATGGTTCGATTTAGTGCGACGGCGTACCGCTAGGGGGTGTTATAATACTAAAAGGCGCTCGCTGTTGGCACGCTTTCTCTTTCGCTCGGAGTCGCCGGATGGAAGACAACGCTGCGGAACGGAGGGCACGGAAGGCGGCGGCAGCGCGCGCTCGCAGGCAGAATCCCGAGGCGAGAGCCCACGAGGCCGAGGCTTCTCGGCAGGCTGCGCAGCGGCGGCGCGAAGACCCTGCCGTTCGCGAACGTGAGGCAGCGGCGCTGCGGCGACGGTGCAAAGATCCTGCTGTACGAGCGTAGGAGAGGAGCATAGTGTTCGTCACTTCTTTGATGATGTACTGGACGAAAATTCACGGAAGATTCACGGTTTACCGATGAACCTCCGGAGCTTCGCCCACTCATCATCATTGACTCCGTGGATATGCTGTGATTTGTTTTTTATGCTTTACGTCTATCGCTTTTTCGTACCCATCCATAATGCCGCCTACTGCGGCATCGCATTTCCTAAAACACGGGTTCTTTCACGCTGTGGCGTTAAGATTGCAAAGCGAAGGTTGATATAGCCAGTGAATCCCAAGTGGCGCATACCGATATACCACGGGAAGCGGAATACGGTTATGTGCCACACGTCACTGGTGAAAATGTTTGGATGACGTACGTGACGAAAGAAGTCACGTTATTCATGTCATCACGAGCGAATTTTGCTCGTCATACAATAATGTCAACCTATACCGATTGTAGTATATGCGAAGTGAAGGAGACTACCAACAGAGCGTCGAGACGTAGGCCTGTAGATAGATAGATAGATAGATAGATAGATAGATAGATAGATAGATAGATAGATAGATAGATAGATAGATAGATAGATAGATAGATAGATAGATAGATAGATAGATAGATAGATACGGTCGAAGCGCCTCTGCTTCGCTAAGAATGAACTAAACAAGGTGAATTATAGGATCTAGTTTTCATTGTTAGACCGGGCGTTAATGAGAACCAACAGACAAGATAGGAAGGTATAGGAAATGTTATTGGTAAGAAATGATGATAAACATTTGTGAGAACTAAAAGTGGACGAAAAGACGATTTGCCAGCGGGAAAGATTGAATCTGCAACCTTCTGAAAACTCAGTTTCGCCACAAGGGCGAAGCAATGAATGCGATAGCAAGAAATTAGAATGTAACACCAAGAACGACAAGCAGTTCGATACTTGCAGCGCGCTGCTGCAGCACAAAGAAGGACGCTCGAAAATAACGCACAGGTATACAACAGGGCAAGCGTGAATTAACAACTGCCAGAGTTGTTACGCCTTTGTGTTGCAGAGCCCAACGCTCTTAGATATTTCTTTGTCGTTTAAACTTCGCCGCGTGGAATTACCGTTCTGTGCCTCCCGCCACGCGGTACCGTCTGATGCAAAGTGCGCCTAAAATCTCTGCGCGCGGTGTTTTTTTTTTCGTTCTACATCACCAGTGGGTACAGAAAGAGGGGACATTTTGGTGCGCGTCTCAAGGGCAGTTTTCACATTGCAAGACAACTTAGGAGCGTTGTGATAGAAAACACGTTCAATCTCCACCAAGATCTGCGTACCGCTAGCGGTAAATGGCGCATATGAATAGCTCGCCGTTAACAAGCCGACGCAAGCATGGCGCTTGGTATAGTTGTCCAAGGCGCCGCGCTGTGGAGCGATGGTTTGCTGGTTCGAATCCGGCAGGCCGACGGAGAGGCCTAGCGCGGGAGGCGCGTAGAGTGAAAATACGGAGACGGCTTCGGGCGAGACTGGCGAGAGACTGCTCTCTCGCGTTCATTGCAGGCGGTTTTATGGGTAGTGTTAGCCGTTCATAGGAGACGGGAACCTAGGCACAGTCGGAGCGCCTGAGGAGCCCGTAGTGAGACAACCGGTTGCCACTGAACCCAAACAACAACTGACTTTATTCTACTCGGTACAACCGCTTCGCATTCAGGAGGGGGCGCCACTCATTAACACAATGGTAGCGACCTCTAAATTATGGAGGGAGAAGAAAGGCTATTGGCCAGCCAGGTACGGGTCATATGACCGGCAACGCCACGCCGGTTGGTTTTGGGAAACAGGCATAGCGGAGGCCTAGCTCCACCCAGTGACATGTACAGTAACTTTGCCACACTGGTGTGCTTTCATAGCACCAGGGGTCACACGACACAACATCGTCTCCCCCCTGGGAGAATTTGCATTATTATGCATTGCAAATAAACTGAAAATCTGTGACGGAAAATTCAGTCCTAGAAATATCCGACAAGTTCAGTCCGCCCGACTACACGCACTCACACACAAGTACCGGTTTGCACTGTTAACTGAACACGCACATACATGTAGAACTCTGCGGCTATACCGCAAGAACTAAAACAGGACAGCCTCAGAGACGCGAGGTACTTCAGTCTGTGACAAAGTCCAGGTGGTCCGGTGTTTAGGCCTCCTGTAGACAGTTTGACACAGACCGTGAAAAAAAAAGCCGGCAGATCCCACGCACTGTGGGAATCGATGCAATGCGAAGCATCCAGGAAGGAACAAATCATGCTTTACATAATTTGCATATCATGTTTTACGTGTTACGACCGGTCATTTGTGTTCGTCATACAGTCCCGTCGCGATATGCCGATTTTGGTGTATGTCTAGCTAGCGAACTGGACGCAAGCGCACCATGAGCGTGGCATGTAAATGGCATAGTAGATGACATGCATGCCAAGATTTTCATTTTACCACCTGGCACTTATGCTCGTTATATAGTCATGTCCCTCAATAACAAATTTGGTGTATATCAAGCTAACGAAACGGCCGCGCGCGCGCCATGAGCGTGGAATGCAAGTCATGTTGCTCATGACATGTCATGATTTCCATATTACCACTAGTCATTTATGTTCGTCATACAGTCCTGTCACTCAATACCTAACTTGGTGCATCTCAAGCTAACGAAACGGCCGCGAGCACACCATGAGCGTGGCATGCAAGTCATGTCGCACATGACAAGTCATGATTTCCATATTACCACTTGTCATTTATGTTCGTCATACAGTCATGTCACTCAATACCAAGTTTGGTGTATCTCAAGCTAACGAAACGGCCGCGAGCGCGCTATGAGCGTGGAATGCAAGTCATGTCGCTCATGAAGTCATGATTTTCGTATTACCACTTGTCATTTATGTTCGTCATACAGGCATGTCACTCAATTCCAAATTTGGTGTATATCAAGCGAACGAAACGGCCGCGAGCGCGCCATGACCGTGGCATGTAAATCATACTTTTCATGACAAGTTAGTCATGATTTTCATGATATGACCAGCCATTTATGTTCGTCATACATTCATGTTATGCCATACCAAATTTGGTTTAAATCCCATTAACGATACGGCCAGGAGAGCACAAAGTCGTAGGCGGCTAGATAGATAGATAGATAGATAGATAGATAGATAGATAGATAGATAGATAGATAGATAGATAGATAGATAGATAGATAGATAGATAGATAGATAGATAGATAGATAGATAGATAGATAGATAGATAGATAGATAGATAGATAGATAGATACGCTCAAAGTCGCCGAAGTTCGCTAAGAAATGCTTCCCATTTAAAAGTATTCGAACTCCAGCGAACAGGACTGGGAAGACACCATCGCAAGTGCTGCCCTCGATATCCAGTCAACGGCCGTCCAGAGGGCCCGTGAAAGAGCGGAGAGGCATGGCCTCCCGATTCCGGCATGGAAGCGGCCAGCGGCGAGCCGAGGGCCCCAGCGGGTCCTTCCCGGCTAGTCTCTCAAGACTTCAATAAAGTTCTTTGTCTGTCTGTCTGTCTGTCTGTAGGTAGCGGCTATCGCGAGCCGACTTCGAAGTCTCAGTCGCAGGTCTTTCCTCCCCCACATTGTGATCTGGTGCAACTACTGTAGGCGAGGAGCAATACCCAGGACTTTCCTCGTGAAGTCCCAACGGATGATCCTGGGTTGCAGGCAGTTGAAGCTGTACTTCAGCAGTTGTGGAGGGTCCCTGGACAGCAGGGCCACCGCGAATGGCCTGCGCAGGCGACAGCTGGTTGCTGATGCGTAATATGAAAGCGGCCGTCGACTGCGGCCGTCGACGATGACGTCTTTGTTCTCGAGCCCACGACGCACGCTGGCAACCTGTTGCCGTGGCACCCGAGGCAGCCGACGCAGCTTGGCGGACACCGGGACGACGTCCTGCGGCTTCTTGACCCGGTGGATGTAGTTCTTGAAGCGTCCGAGGTCACCGGCAGACAGGTGCTCGAACACGGGAGGTGCACCAGCAGAACGCTGCGAATAAAGAGGTGTCGCTGGACGACACGTTAAAGTTGTGCCATCGATCTCAAGTTCCAATTGCTGGATGGCGTCGAGCCCCAGCAGCGAAGTCCCGTGCGCAGTCACGTAGAATGTGACGTGAGCTTGCTTCCCTCGGTGTTCCAAGTCCATGTGGAAACAGCCCAGAATTGAGATGCGACGCTTGGAGAAATTCTCCAGGTGAACTGACGCTTGCAGCAGGCGATGCTTCGAAGCGAAATGTGCGTCGAAGTCCCTCTTCGTCATCAACGATGCAGTGGCTCCGGTATCGACCAAAAAGGACTTGTGGATATGTCCGCCGACGACAACGGGAATACATAAGTCCTTTGGGCTAGTCGACGCAGCTTGCACGGACCGAACTGAAGCAGTGCTGGAGTCAGCGACCTGGACGGGGGTAACCTCCTGTAGTGACGCCTCTCGTCTACGGCAGACCGCCGCGAAGTGCCCTTTGATACGACAAAATTGCCAAACTTTGTTTTTGGCTTTAGATTTTCTTGAACTTGCCAAATGTCCTAACTTGCCGCATCGAAAACAGGGGCCTACTTGAGGCTCGGGCGCAAGCTTGTGTACCTGCTGGCAGCGAACGCAGTCTTGTATACCCGCCATCGAGCCAGCGCGGCCGACTTGGATGTGGCCGCCCGCGTTAGGCGGAAAGCCGCCGCCATGTTGAGCCGAATGCGGCGCCGCCGAAGCAGCCGACCCGCTATTTTGTGATGCCGCGACGTCATGTCCGACGCGCAGGACGCTACCGGCGTTACCGGCGAGAGAGCCCAGTAGCCGTTCATTTTCTCCGAACACCGCATTGGCTTTTATGTAGCGCCTCCCAGTCTCATGCAATTTCTTCCACCTTTTGCAGCGTGAGGGCTTCCCCGCAGGACAGCAACTTGGCCCGGACATGCGCGTTGGCGACCCCATGAATTATCTGGTCACGTATTCTGTCGTCGTACCCAGCTCGGAACTTGCATGACAGGGTGTTTTCTATGAGCGCGGTGACGATGTCGAGAAACGTTTTGCCGGGCAGTTCTTTGCGGCTCGTGAAAAGGTGCCGCTCGGCTAAGACGTTGGCTGCCTCGGCGAAGAGGCCGTTCAAAAACTGGAGCAGCGTGTCGTACTCCGTCATCGTCGCCGCGTTTGTCCACACCGTGCCCGATAACGACGCCGTCGGTGTACTGGCCTTGTGAGCAGCATTTGGGACGCCTTGTGCTTCGAGCTGCTCCTGCGCTGCGAAGTATTTGCGTTGTCCGTCGATGCAGAGCGCGCACAGGAGCGCTGATGCACGTCGCTTATCTTCCCAGCCACTTTCGCCGGCCGCCTTCAGGTGAACCTGGAAAATTTTAGGGGCGAAGCTCCTTTAGCTCGGGCCTCGGCGGCTCAACGGCAACGCCGACAACAAGCTGCTCCCCGGAGGCCAGAGCTCGGCAAGCGGCGGCAGAACGGTCAGCGTTGACATCACGGACAACGACTGGCTTGTGCAGTAAATGACGTCTCGATACGCTCAAAAATGAATTTAGTATGACTGGAAACAACCAACAACCACCAAAGCAACGTGCATAGACCTTGTCTTTGCAACTTCAGGCTAGATCCCATACAACAACCATTGGCTCTTTTAATTTCACGGACTACACGAGGTCTTTGCAACTTTAGGCTTGATCCGATACAACAACCATCGGCTCTGCATGTCACGGACCACAAAGCCGTTGTGAGACTGCGCATAATCTGGCAGTCTTGTCATTAATCTAGTCGTGACACTGTTTCGTTTTTGTTCTAGGCGCTCGCGTGCATCATGACAGTATTGACGCCGTACCGTGCTGCTTATTAAAGTCGTTTTGTTATATCATCGCCTTGTCACATTTGGCGCAGTCGACGACGAACTATGCCGAGGACACCAGAGCCACTCGTCTATATCGTTTGAGTTGGTGTTTGGTACCCGCTGACCGCCTCGCTGCCTTTGCCTGCCCTAAGCCTTCATGGAGTTTGCTCGCCTGTCCATCGACCCCAATGCTGCTTATAAACTGAAATGACGCCACTGTGGAAGATTTCCATGGTTTCACGACGGACTTTATACGCTATGAACTTTCGCGCCGTAACCTGGAGACGACTGGCTCGAAGGACGAAATGATTGAACGCTTGCTCCATGACATCGCCGAGAACCGTCGACCATCTGGTATACCCGAATCGACAGCTGAACAGCCGGTTCTTACTTCGAGTACGCAAGTGATGAGTGACTTATTACAGCAGTTTTTGACGTTGCCACAACGGCCCACTGCTCCAGTCCAAGTTACTACGTTACCCGACCTTTCGGCATCGCTACCAACATTTAGTGGTGACGGTACCATTTCAGCTCACCAGTGGCTTGAAGAACTCGAGCGCACCCAACGATTAGCCTCATGGACACCGTCTGCTCTCCTCGCCGTAGCGCTTTGTAAGCTCCATGGCCCTGCTGCAGATTGGAAGGCCGTTGCGGGAAACCACTTCGAGACGTGGGAAAATTTCAAGACAGCGTTCGAGAAACAGTTTGGGGACAAACTTACGCTCCTGCAGTGGCAGCACAAAGCCACCAGACGTGTCCAGTCACCCAGTGAGAGCCTCGTTGACTACTCTTTGGCGAAATTGCGTGTAATTTCAAGATGTCCCGTCCAACTGACAGACCCTCAGCGCATTGAATATGCCCTACAGGGTGTGCGCGACGCATACCTGGCAACAACTATTGCTGCACAACGACCACCAACTGTGAGCGCGTTTCTTGCCATCGCCACCCAACTCAACCGAACAATGGAGCATGCCTCCGTTTTTCCGAGTCAGCCACTCTCTGCAGCCGGAGCATCAACGCCGCGAGCGCCTCCCTTGCCTGCGCAGCAGGTTGGTTCTATGAATGACATGGCTTCTTCACAAGCAAATCCGCCTGCTCCGTCAGCACCACGTCGAATTTCATCGTTGCCCCTGGACCATCTAGGCACTCGTTATCTCGCAATTAGTTTTCGAAATGGCGCACCAGCTTATCGCCCCGGGGAAGACCTAAGTAAAGCCATAAGCTACAACTGTCGCCAACCGGGCCATCTCGCATCGAAATGTCCCCGTTCTAGGTCCAATGCTCAGATATCCAGCCCGCAAACAAGCTTTCCTTCTATGGCGTGCCTTCAGCATTCAGAACCACTCTAAGGATTCGTTGTACAGTGTGCTGTAATTCAAGCAGACATTCAACTTATATGCACTATGGAAGCATTTCCGGACAGTGGTTCAAAACACACCATACACTCGTTGGATGTCATCGGATCTGCCAACCTGCTACCATGGACCAAGCCTCCCATATCTGTTGTCGGTGGTGGTACCGTCATATCAGCTGGTACGTTATGTACTCGCATCGCTGTGAGGCCTATTTCTGCAGGGCTGGAGGTTTTAGTTCTGGCTAGACACCCCTTGCCTTTGATACTTGGAGAGGACTGGTTTGAGGCCGCCCACGCTGACCTCCATGTCCGGCCACCTCCTCCAACAAAAATCCACCATCCCGGCGCGGGTACTGTCATGCGATGCCTGGAGAAGGTGCTGCCAAGAATGTCCAATGTTGTTCTGTTGTCCAGTAGCCCTACGTCTCATTTTACACAAGCTGTATGTTCTACAGCCTGTTTGCAATTTTCGCCGTTGCCGGACAACACCCAGCCGACATGGTTATTCCTTGAACAAAATGAAAAGTTGCGTGAGAAAAGCCACATGAACCGAAGGCAGGACCACTTTGAACGAATGATGCTACGGTGGACATGTCATGGCCACAGCTACATGATGCTTACATAGGTCCACAGCTACAACAAGAACAAGTTATTGCAATTCAACACGTCTTGCGTCAGCATGTTGACCTCTTCGCCACTGATGACAATGATTGGGCCTTTACAAAGGGACTGAACACTCCATTGAGCTTGTGCCTGATGCATCCCCATATGCCCTCCAATCTTACAGATAGAGCAAAGAGGACCGCGACTTCATTGAGCGCCAATGCCAAGAGCTTCTCGCAAAAGGTATTATTGTGTCATCCTCCAGTCCATGGGCCTTCCCAGGTGTTGTGGCTTCACAGCCCACAAAGAAGCGGTTCTGGGTAAACTACATACCGCTTAACAAACAAACCATTAGTGTCGCACAGCCACTCCCGCGTGCAGATGATATTATGGATGATATTTCCGGTTGCTCACTGTCCACATGTCTCGATTTGAAATTTGCTTATTGGCAAATCGTAGTACGTCCGCAAGATCAACCCAAAACATCTTTCATCACACATCGTGGCACATTTCAATGGACGCGTATGCCATTTGGACTCAAGAATGCCCCTGCTACATTTCGAAAGGCCATGAACACCGTATTCGAGAACATGCTGCCTCGTCACCCAAAATGTGGAGTTCGAGTTTATTTAGACGACATTCTTCTTTTTGCCACGGCTTTTCTGGAATTCATCGACTTGTTAGATGAAGTCCTTACAATTTTGCTGAACGCTGGTTTCAAAGTCTCACTTTCTAAGTGCCAATTCACCGTTACATTCCTGACATTTCTTGGTTTTGTCATTTCAAGAGACAGAAAATGTCCAAACCCAGCAATGGAAGAAGCCATTTTGAAGATGCCTGTGCCTACTACTGCCAAGGCAGTGCTGTCGTGCATCCAAACCGCGAACTTTTACCGACGATTCATCCCTAATTTTCCCAAGCTCCTGGCTCCTCTTCAACACATTGTAAGAACGGGAGCTTTTCAGTGATCACCAGACTGCGAGTCAGGATTTTATGCTATCCGCGAAGCCCTCACTTCAGCACCTATTTTTGGGCATTTTCTTCCGTCTGCCCAAACTACTGTGACCACAGATGCTTCTGCCTCACCCCCTTGGTGCAATACTGTCACAGTTTCAAGATGGTAACGATGTCGTAATCGAGTATGTCAGCAGAGCACTGACCCCTGCTGAAAAAAAAAATGTGGGGGCGTGCTTGGCCGTACATTGGGCCATTTGTCACAAATTTCCCAGCTAGCTTTTGAAAAAGAAATTTTGTCTTCTCAGACAACTGGACTGTAGCATGCCTCACCTCAAATATGAAACCATCGCGGCGCTTTACGAGCATGCTGTTGGACCTTGTTGAGTTTGAATTCACTGTACAGCACAAGTCTGGTAAGCAGAATGTGATAGCTGATATGCTGTCACGCCTTTCTTGTAGTGTCTTCGAACCCATGACCACAAGAGCAAGATAAGAGTGTTCTGCCATACGCCAAAGCCTAATAGACAATACTGGCGCACCTCGATATTTTGTCATCATCGACAACATACTGTTCCATTGCACGTCCCCCAGCCTGAAGACTATTCTGGTTCCACTCAAGTTACGCCAGGCAGTCCTTCAACCGGCACATAATTATATTGGTCATATGGACACCAAGCGCACGCTGAAAAAGGTACAAGAATGCTACTGGTGGCCCGAGATGAGCTCTCTGATAAAACAGTATGTTCATTGATGTCAAGCATGCCAAATTAATAATCGGCCAGTGACCAAGAATGATGGTAAAATGGGATTCATGCCAACATCGGAGGTTCCGTTCTCTGTCGTTACCCTGGACCATGTGGCGATGTCCTGCACCGATAGCAGCAGATACATACTTAATGTTATAGACATTGCCACATGCTTTATAGCTCCTGCTGCGGTTTCCACTACTTCCACGAGAGAAGTAATCCAACATTTGTAGTCTGTGTTTTACCGCTACGGTGTTACAGACATCTGCCTGACAGACCACTGCCGTGCTTTTGATTCGAACAAATTCAAGCGCTTTCTGCATCTTCATGGAATTCAGCAGCATTTTTCTGTCATCGTGCGGTAAGTAACGGGCAGATAGAGAGAAGCAATGCTACACTCGTCTCAGTACCTCGGAATATGTGCAGTTCCGATCCGTCTCTTTGGGAAAAGACACTGTGTGCTGCCGCATTTGCCGTGAACACAAGCCTCAACACCGGTTTACAGTTTTCTCCATTCGTACTGCTCCATGGCTACATTCCAAAGCTACCAAAAGAAAGGTTTCGCCATCCAAGGGATCAGACCCTCGAAGCACGACTTTTGGACCTTGCGAAGACTCGCGCTGAAGCACAAGGAAACACTGCACGGCCACAACAATGTCGCAAGCGCATCTATGATAAAACCCATCGTGAAAGGACATATCGTGTGAGTTAGTATGTGTGGCTGCAACGCCAAGAGCCCATAACTGATGGTACAACAAAGCTCGCGCCAACATTTAAAGGCCCGTACAAGATTACAGAACAGAAAACGCCCATCACTTTTGTGATCCGCCGTGTCAATGCTAATATGGACAATTATTCGGCAGCACACGTAACGGTGGCCCATGTCAGCCTACTAAAACCATTCCATCAGCCATACATCGATTCAGCACTTTTTCAAGCCCAGATTTTCCACCCTAGCACTTCAGACCGACAACAAACCGCTACCATTTCTGACGGGCTGCAAGCTGAGACAGCTTTTGATGATGCGTCGGGAGGCGATGATTCTTCGGAACTGTCAACTCAGTTTCTCATTCTGCTCCGTGTGACAATGCATGCGCCTAGTTACGCCGTCATGACCGCCCTCGGCGTCTCGTTCAGCCGCCTGGGTGGCTCCAAGACTATGAGACAAAAAAAACGGGGTGGAGCGAAATAGAAAGCTAATCGGAATTTAAAAAAAAGTGGGGTCGGATGTGAGACTGCGCATAATCTGACAGCCTTGTCATATTAATCTAATCGTGACGCTGTTTCGTTTTTGTTCTAGGCGCGCGGGTGCACCATGACTGTATTGACGCCGTACCGTGCTGCTCATTAAAGTCGTTTTGTTATATCATCGCCTGTCTACGTCGCGGAGTCCTCACACAGTAATAAATAAGCCAAACGAAATCCACAACTCAACACGATATACCATTTATCACCAATAATCGTTGTATATAACTGTACACCGCTTTGTCACTCATTCACATGCGTGGGTGGGCAATGTCACGGGTGGTTTACGGTAACACCGAACAATCCCACTGCTTCGCCCACTCATCATCATTCACTTCGTGGAGATGCGGGGTTTTTCCTCCATAAATGTCATAGAATGGGAGGTGAGCCGGTCACGTCGAGGAATGGAGGAAGGTTCGCAAAAAGGGCAGCCTTGTGTGCTGGAGGTAGGCAGTAGCCTCGAGCAGGAAGGTGACGTCGCACAAGGAGCCGAAGCGGGAACAAAGAAAGTTGAGGCCGACCCCATTGCAGCGAGCACGAGGTCAAAGTACCGACGCGCGGTCGAATTGTGGCCACGAAGGTAAGTGCCATTGACGTCGTGCGCTTTACTTCGTTGCTTGTCGTCGGTAGCGGCTCATTCACCTCGTCGCCATGTGTTGTGTAGGGCAAGGAGCACGGTGTATATATATATATATATATATATATATATATATATATATATATATATATATATATATATATATATATATATATATATATATATATATATATATATATATATAGACTTGAAGGGAATACCCGACAGGTCCGGGTAATGTTTGTATTGACTAAACTTGGAGGTCACACACATCGAAAAGGGAAATACTTTTACAAACGTTTCGGCCGTGCCACGGCCGATACGTTAGTAAAAGTATTTCCCTTTTCGATGTGTGTGACCTCCAAGTTTATTCTATATATATATATATATATATATATATATATATATATATATATATATGTGTGTGTGTGTGTGTGTGTGTGTGTGGTCATCGCTACGCGCGTAGCGATGATGGCGTGTGGAGTGCACTCTTCTTTTGATGTGATCTTTTTACGATCTCCAAGGTGACCAATAATCTCTCGCATACTAGTTGAAGGCATATACTCCGAGAGCGAGACCCTCGCTATGAATTAACCAGACAAGGGCAATTATAAACGCTCGTTTTCTATGTTAGACAAAACGTTAAAAGGACACTTTGTAAATTCGAAAGTGTGTTCGGCGAACGCCTGTCGCCATTGAGAGGGGGTCAGTCAGAATGGAACGCGATGCTCGCGTCTCCCTTCTTGCATGATTGGACACGCTGGGCACAGCAACGCTACGCAAGCAAAGTGTGAGCGCTGTAGAGTCTGACGCAAGGCGCGGCTGACGCGACCGGCATCCGTTGGTGTGGCCCGGTGGCCACCTGGAACCGTGCCAGGGCACGGATGGACAGATGGACAGACGGGCGGATGTGAGCATGAGACATTAAATGCTTTCGCCTTAATATCCATCAAAAGACAGTCAAACCAAGGGATGTATAAGAGACGTTATTTTTGATAAATATGGTGTAAACGTGAACACATTAAAGTTGGCGAAGACGCAGCTTGCAGCCGGCAGGCAGCAAACCTGCAACCTTCGAATGACGTGTCATATGCTCCACCAATGGAGCATCGGTTGTCCTCTCGCAAAGTTTGACAGGTGAATTCGTGTAATCTGTGCATCTACGCGATTTGAGTTTCGCGAATACATGCGATAGGTGTTAAAAAATAAACCGGACAGTGAGGGCACTGCCAATTGTAAACGTTGTACAGAGTTCTTCCGCTAGATGGAGCTAGTAGAGGCTTAGACAAAATTAATGTTTAGACAGCGTCAGTGTGCAGGTGTACGTGTGAGCGTAGTGTTGTGTTTTTCTGACTCTTGGTGTATTACACTAGCTAAGTCACTATTGTAACATTAAAAGAAAAAAAAAGGAGTGTGTATCAAATTTTCTTTCTTGCTTAAACAATCTGACACGGATGTTCACCAAATGCTCTAAGAGGCTTGTCATGAACATGCTATGAGATTAAAACCACTTCTCTACTGCTTTGGGCTCCTTAACGTGGGGATATTAGTGTTGAAAACCACCACCAAGCTAGAAGCCCTTCAAGGGCGTGAAAAGACGAAAACATTGATATAGTCCGCCACTAAATCAACGACGATCGTCGCTTTACGATGGACCAAATTGCAGCAGAGAAAAGTGCGAGTTGACCTTCGTGGAAGCGGATTTTCTGAGAGCCTTGCCACGTGAGACGTGCTTCCGCTGAATCTCATTCTCGCCTTCGCACAGAAGAGCAAAAGTCAGTTTCGCCACTAGGGCGAAGCAATGAATGCGATAGCATAATTTTATATTGTCACACGCAGCACGAAAGCACGGCAAGGACCACTATACTTGCAGGACACCGCTGCAGAACAAAGATGGACGCTCGAAAGAACGCATAACAATACACAGGACAAGCGTGAACTAACAACTGTCACAGTTGTTACGTCTTTGTGTTTGGACAACGCGCTGCAAGTGTCCACAGTGCAGAAGCCGACGCTGGTTTATTAAGGCGAAAGCCTTTAATGTCTCATGCTCACGTCCGTCCGGTGTCCGTCCGTCCGGTGTCCATCCGTCCGGTGTCCGTCCGGCGTCCGTCCGTCCGTCCGTCCGGCGGTAGTGCTGGTGGTGTGCGTCCTCACCACCCTTACTGCACATGCGCGAACCCTCCCCACGCACCTCCTCTGCTGTGCTTCCCCTCTCTTTCCTCTAGGTATCCCTCCCGCCCGCGGCGTTTACACACCCATTGCGCATGCGCGTCCCCTCCCCCTCTCTCCTCTAGGCATCCCTCCCGCGGCGCTAACACCCCCATTGCGCATGCGCGTCCCCTGCCCCTCCCTCTCCTACGTTTCCCCA
Organism: Rhipicephalus appendiculatus; assembly: GCA_030522465.1. NCBI lineage: Eukaryota > Metazoa > Arthropoda > Arachnida > Ixodida > Ixodidae > Rhipicephalus > Rhipicephalus appendiculatus. The sequence continues at coordinate 49,807 of JALIZH010032359.1, forward strand.
TCTCTCTCCTCTAGGCATCCCTCCCCCGCGGCGTCTACACCCTCACTGCGCATGCGCGTCCCCTCCCCAATCTCTCTCCTCTAGGCACCCCCCCCCATGGCAACCACACCCCCCAATGCGCATGCGCGTCCCCTCCCCCTCTCCTACGCTCCCCCTCTCTCGCCACGCAACGCCGACGCAGGCAGCGTCTGCTAGCGAGTTTCTTGGTTGAAAAAACCGACTGCTCGCGCTGCACAACCGTTCACTGGACACCCCGTATATATGGCAATGGATCTTGACCTGCAAGGTGGTGCCGGTGGGAGATTTCTCCTGTGCGTTGCCGAACGATGAAAAATTCGCAGCGTGCGCGTTAACTAAAAGCGAACTGCGGGTCTCTGTGTCCAGTCCGAGTCTTCTGTCTCTCATTGCCCAGCAGCGATTGGGATGTTCCAGTAGGAAACAACCGTCCATCACTGCGTGTTTTGCGCCCTCCAGGTTTCTCTCCTGTGCAACGCTGCGATGAGGGCCAGCGTCAACGCCGCCGCCAGTGTAAGCGTTAGCGCCCGCTGCTTCGCATCTACACATGGTTCCCTTTAGCGGTGGATGGTGTAATCTGTAAGGCGAAAGTCTTTAATGTCTCATGCTCACGTCCGTCCGGTGTCCGTCCGACCTTCGTCCGTCCGTCCGTCTGTCTGTATGTCTGTCTGTCTGTCTGTCTGTTCGTCCGTCCGTCCGTCCGTCCGTCCGTCCGTCCGTCCGTCCGTCCGTTCATCCATCCGTCTGTCCGTGCGTCCGTTCATCCGTCCATGTCCGTCCGTCCGTCCATCCGAGCTCTGGCACTGAGCCAGGTGGCCGCCGTGATGCGCAGACGGACGCCGGTCGCGTCGTACTCTATAGCGCTCGCGCTTTGCTTGCGTAGCGTCGCCGTGACCAGAGTTTGCAATCATTCTGACCGACGCCGTCTCAATGGACCCAGGCGTTCACGGAATACACTTTCCAATTTACAAAGGGTCCGTCAACTTAAGAGCTGGAACGCGGATGGCGTTTGCACGATGCGCAAAGCGCGAGAAAATACTAACGCATGCGAACGGAGGAAGATGAGTCTCGCGTCTCGCTGCGATACGCGGTAAAAAAATTAAAGAAGAAAACACGCACCCATTAGGTTTGTGTCTTATGCCACTGAGAGTGTAAAAGAAAAAAAGACATGGCATAATCAGTGGAATGGCCACACGCTTTCGCCGAACACACTTTGGAATGTACAAAGTGTCCTTCAATTTTTCTTTTTCTTTTAAACTGCGGCACGTGAAATTACCACTCTGCGCCTCCTGCCACCCCTAGTGAAAAAATTCGTATATACGAAAGATACGGATCCGTACATACGGAAATATGGTATTACGGATCCGCATGATACGGATCCGCATGGTACGGATCCGCATAATCCATATATATGGATTATACGGATCCGTATCCTCCGTATATACGGTTTCCATTTATACGGAAATATGGTGTTATGGATGCCGTATGATACGGCTGGTCGTGCGGATTTGTGGTCGTGCGGAAACCGCATGATACGGCTTACATATATACCTTTTCCGCATCAGATGCCATATGAAATGTGTCCATTTCGAGATACTAAAATCTATCTTCTGTAAGGCAAAACTGACTTCTACAAGGGTTAATTGTTGTGTGATTTTGGTTTAGCGAGTCCATACAATGCAGACAAGGTCGTCCATGAAGTCAGAACTTGTTGGAGGACAGCTTAATCGAGAGATCAAAGTAAGCTGAATAATATTTATTGTGCACATGTACGCGCAGAATAAGCCTAAACGGCGTGCACTGTCAGATGACAACACCCTCGCATGCACCACGCAGAATAACCACAAACAATGCGCACTGTCAGACAAGACGACACCCTGGCACGCACCACCACACACGCACTTGTTCACGTCTGCCACCACTGGTTATGCTCCATGTGTCGAGAATGTAGAAACAGTGGCAGTTGTCACACGTAAAGTAAGCGTAAACAATGCGCACTGTCAGGCGACACGACACCCGGGCACACACCAATCAGAATAAGCATAAACAATGCACACTGTCAGATGACACGACACCCTGGCACACGCCACAACACATGCACTTGTTCACATATGCCACCACTGACCATGCTCAATATTGTGAGGATGTAGAAACAGCAGAATCTCTCGCACAGTTCCTGCACTTGCGAGGTAATCGCATTGACCCGCCATCCTTAACTGCAAATGAAGGCATGGCATTCTCACTGGCGGGTAAACCTTTGAAGCTGTAATGCCAAGCAAGTGGGAAACGTGGTGGAGCACGCAAAGTCCATGGTGACACAAAAATAGGTGGTTCTCCGATGTAACTAGAGTTGTGGCAGGTCGCGTCATGCACCTTCGGGTTCCCAAGGTGTTACGAGATCCTGCAGATTATAAACCTTTCCTGCAGGCGCACACACACACACACACACACACACACACACACACACACACACACACACACACACACACACACACACACACACACACACACACACACACACACACACACACACCTGTCACCATTCGGTTGCAATGTAGGCAACAGCAAGCCGACGGGCCCCTATTCACTGCCGTAAACCACACACCATCCAACTCCTAGCTGGTTGCGAAGGGCAGGGCAGCCGCTTCAGCACTGGCGTTCCAGGTATCCGGCCAGGATGGCTACAAACGCTTACGGGTATATCAGTAAAGAATCGCAGCAGCAAGGAAACGTCGCAAGCGCAATTGCTTAGACGCGGCAAGGTGCGATACACTGGCAGGAGCGCCTCAAGCCACGAAAGCCAAGCCCAACGTAGGTGGCGGCGCGTCGCGGTGGAATGTAGCGTAATACCATCGTGGGTGAGAGGGAAAGACGGCGGTCGCCGAGGGAGCGTTTGACGGGCACAGAAAGCATAGAGGAGGCTATACCCCTCTCTACCTAAGAGGGAGGGAGGCCCCTCCCTTTTAGGTGACAAGAGGGAAAAGCCCCCCCCCCCCCCCGTGCGCTCGCCCACGGCCGCTGGATGAAAAAGGCGCACGGGTACGGCCTGCCGCGTGCTCCGAAACCGGCGTGACAGGTCTAGTTTCTCGGACCACCGCCGCGGCGCCACCGGGGGGGGGGGGGGTTTCGCGAGCGCCCGCGGAATCACTTGCGCAGCGCGCTTGCGGCAGTTGCGACTGAGCGCGTGCGTCTTCGTGTGACGCCCGAAATATTCTGTTAAAATCCGTCTGGCGTGTACCCATCAGGTATTAACCATCTTGCTTGTACATGCCTGCAGCCCCTGGGAATTTTCGGTCTTGCCTTGCCCGAGATCCAACCTCGCAGACCAATCGCTTTTCGCGGAAGTAGGAATAGTGAACATATTTTGCTGGTATCTTACAAGATCACAACCAATAGATCTGGTGGAGCTACACCTTTCCTAATGCATCGAAATTGATTATTTTGGCTGTGAGTATGTCGCTTCAGATTTAATCATTTCATTTAGAATAAGATAACCTCAGAAACTGTTGCCACTGTTTATTTAACACAAAATAAGATGAACTGTTTACTTCCTCCAAACACGTCCATACTATACATACGATACAGTATCAGATGCAACAGCCACGAAATAATACTTAGCATGTGCGATAATATCCGAGAGCGCGCATACAAGTTGGCGGCCGGCAAATATACAGTGACACTGCGAAAACGTAAGTGGTTCTCCAACGACTGCCGATTTTCAGTCTGTGCCGTCCGTGTCTTTCGTCACGTACTTTATCTGTTGTATAGATCCAAGTGCGCGCCAAAAAATAGCACACACACGCACACACACACAAAAGTTTTTCCATAACGTACCCGACAAGCATATGTTTACGTTTACACCACCACACAGCTGCCGAAAATCGGAATATCGGACGAGAAGAGGTCGACAGGCTACCACGGCGCTGTGTTTGGCTGCGACAACTAACGAAAGCTCAAAAAGGCTAGGAGGCGTGACACCACCTTCCCCGTTTTCTCTTATCTCTCGTTTTTTTCTAATTCCCGCCTTTCAGCCCGCGGTACCTTTGCCGTTGGTTCCGGTTGTTTCCGGACGCTGTCGCGTTGCGGTGTCGTGCGTTGCCCCGTAATGTCATGTGGTACTGATGTTCGTTGTCGTGAAAATCACATGCACGGTCGCTGTGGTCATTTGCGGAACAGCACACAGACTGAAACTCACCTCACACGCGGAGACAAAAAAAGTGCCGAAAAGCGGCTGGTTGGCGACGACAAGGGTTTATTTTAAACACATATACATGGTAGCCAACACGCACTTTGAGAGCCACTCATCGGGACAAAGTGAGGCGGGTCGTTTTGGAAAGAGCTATGGTAGACAAAAAAAAAAAAAAGAACCAATGGGGTAAACGCTTTGATATACTCGTCTCTGTTTACATTTTTACGTTATTTTTTATTGTTGTTTTATTATGCCTCCAGCTCGTGCGCCCAACTTTTAGCTTCCCTGTCTACTTCCAGTTTGTACCGACCATAAAACCATCCGCTTTGGTCTTTTTTTATGTTAGCCGCTTTACAGGCACTGGCGAATCTTGGTTGCACACCACCCCACCACGGTGGTCTAGTGGTTATGGCGCTCGACTGCTGACGCGAAGGTCGCGGGAACGAATCCCGGCCGCGGCGGCTGCATTTTCGAAGCAGGCGGAAATGCTTGAGGCCCGTGTACTTCGATTTAGGTGCACGTTAAAGAACCCCAGGTGGTCTAAATTTCCGGAGCCCTCCACTACGGCGTCTCTCATAATCATCGTGGTTTTGGGACGTTAAACACCGGATATTATTATTGGTTGGACACCGAAGTGCTTGTCTTCTGGCAGTCTCCATTATGTGGTTCTGTCATCTGTTACTGTTTATTTTTTCTACTATGTATTGTCGACAAAGGCACCTGTGCTCGCTCCAAGGAAGGCACGTGTACTCGACTGCCCTACAGCAGTCGTGGTTTTGCGTGCTACTACGTGTGTGAATATGAAAACGTGGGTATCACTTGACCCGCGGCCGTCTCGAAAAAAACGGGAAGCGAAGGCCTCGCATGCATATATACAGCTCGAGTTTAACCCGCCATTTCGTGGTTTTGTTTCTTGAGTTAAATGAAATTTGAGTTGCGGTTTCATTCATTCTTCGAGATATTAGTCACCCCAGTAATCGGCCTTATTATATATATATATATATATATATATATATATATATATATATATATATATATATATATATATATATATTTATTTATATATATATAATGAATGAACTTGCAGGTAGCACACATCGAAAAGGAAAATGCTTTTACTAACGTTTCGGCCATGGCGCGGCCTTCGTCAGGACAATATATATATATATATATATATATATATATATATATATATATATATATATATATATATATATATATATATATATATATATAAATTTGCTGATATTGTCAAGATATTTGCAAGCCACTTCTAATGAATATATACTTCCGCAGCCTTTTCAACAAAGTTACGAGGAGCGCGTCACCATATTTGTAGAATCCGCTAGTATCCAGCATTCAAAGCTGAATTACTTTGGGCACACTATCATGAATCGGATAACATGAAAAAGATTCAAATTATGTTTTTTCATACACTTTGGCTATATAAAAAAATATGAATGTGTATTGTCAGATGTTTAAAAAAATACTTGTGAGGCATTCCGGCTGAGAAAAAGCGATGCTGAAGAAATGTCTCGGAAATCAAAATACGTTAAAATAACAAACGATGCATTACATGCTCATAAATAGAACAACCACTTTTTCACACATTCAGCGCCATACAATGCTGCTACACGCATTGTCGATTTTTTTTTTTAGCTGCAAAGTAAGAAGCTGGTCCTGGGGAAAACATTGTCGGGAGCTCGGCACGCACACGGAAATTCAATGGCCTTTTTTTAACCAGATAACGCGAGCGTACTCAACTAAATACGTGATATGTCATCATTGCGGTAAATGATACTGAAAAAATTGATTTGAACAAGTGAGTGGGGACCCTGTTGTGACAACCACCAACTAATTTGCTGCGGCTACTGCCCCAACGGAGCCGCCGCCACCCGTTTCCCCCGTCGCTCCCGTCCCCGCCCCGTCGCGCCGCAGCGGCCGCAACTGCAACTACGGCAGACAGGCGCTCTCCCATAGAAAGCCGCTCGACGCGGCAGGCCGTACCGTGCGCTTTTTTATCCAGCGGCCGTGGCTCGCCTATGGTCATGGGTTCTGGCAGAACACCATGCTTTCCGTATACTACTTATTGCCACGTGGATCTTTCCGCATAGCACATACGGATTGCGTTTGTTCTTTCCGTATCCCATGCGGTTTCCGCATGATCCGTATCATACTTTCCGTATTTTCCGTATCGCCGTATGAGTCGATCCGCATAACAGATACGGCATCCGCATGTTCCTTAAGGCTACATCCGTACGCCCATACGGAATTCCTTATGTACCATATGATACTGCCATAAGTTCCTTACAATTTCCGTAAGCACCTCCCCTATACGTCCGTACAAAATCCATATATTTTATACGGAAAATATGCGGAATCCTTATGTTTTCCGTATGACGGCATGCGGATTTTTTTCAGTAGGGACGCGGTGGCGTCTGACACAAAGTGTGCCCGGTGTTGTTCTTTTTTACCTTCTACATCATGACTGGGTGCAGAAGGGGGCCACTTTTTCGTGCGCGTCTCAAGGGCAGTTTTTCAAATTGAAAGAAAATGTAAGGGCGTTGCGTGCTAGAAAATACTGTCAAGCTGCTTTGAGATCTGCCTACCGCGAACCGTAAATGGCGCATTTAAATAGCTCGCCGCTATAACGCCGGCACAAGCACGGCGCGTAGCTATATGTATATATATATATATATATATATATATATATATATATATATATATATATATATATATATATATATATATATAGCGGTTCTATATCTACCTCGTCTTCCTCTGTCCCCAGGTAGCTGCCCACGCGCCCGAACCCCGGTGTCGCTCTTCGTCATCGCACTCGGTCATGACTGCGAGCGCACGGACTGACGAGAAGTCTCCGGTGGGCGGCACTGACTGTTTCGGAGTGGCCGGACTCGGCCACGCTGGAACTTCGCCTGGCAATTCGTCAAGGATGGTTCTGGTGGCCGGCACGGGCTGCATCTCAGCGGTCGGTCCCAGCGACGCTTTGACACCGCTTGGAGATCTGCCTCTGTGTTTTCTGGCGGGTGGAATTGGCTCTGTCGCTGTGGTCGACGACCTCGGCCACGCTGCGACTTTGCAGGGAAGGCGGTTTCATTCTCCTCGGGTGGACGGAGTTGGCAGTTTCGCGTTTGTCGCAGTTCCCAGCAACGATACATCTTGGTATGCATTTTTGTCCGAGATGTTTCTGGTGGGCGATGTTGGCTGCATCGCGGTGGTCGGTCGCGGCCACGCCGCCACTTGGCTCGTTAATCTGCCGTACGTATGGCTGGTGGACGGCTCTGGCTACCTCGGTGTGGGCTGGCTCGTCGATGCTGGAATTTCACTTGGAAGCTTGCCAATTCCGGCGGCCGACACTGGCTATGACGTAGTGGTCGCAGGTCTCAGACGCACTGTAGTCTGGCTTGCAATACTGCCGATGACGATGGCTCTGGTTGAAGGCGTTGAGTGTATTGTGGTCGTACGTTTGCGCTGGCCGCAGGATGCGAGCGATATCGGTCATGTCAGCACCCTGCACCACGATTGTTACGCTTTTCCAAAGGCATCTCGATCTTGCTGCCTCTCCCTCCGAACTTGTCGACGCCCGGTCGACCAGTGACGGATCCTGTGCAAACAACGACGTCGTTGTTGTTCACGTGGCCTTCAGTGGCAGTCTGTATGGACTGGTTCTTGTCGTGCGCCGGCTCACACGCTTGGGGGCATGGCTGGCGGACATCGGCTTCTTCTGGCTGGGGTGCAGGCTCAGTCATGCTTGGGTACCCGTTTGATGAAACGGACTGACCCTTGACAGATGTGGCCTCATCTATCTCTCTGACTTCTTTAAGCGACGCGTCGCTCAGCAGTGGGTGAGCGCCTGCGCAATCAGCCAATGATTGCGTTGAAAGCCGAGAACCATGCTTTGACACGGCCAGGACCTCTTCCCCAGAATTCGCAGACAGGTGAGGCTGCCGGTGTGGCTGCGCGTGAAGAGGGGGGCCGCTCCTCTGACTGTCGCTGTTGCAAAGAGGTCGCAGGGATGTGCTCATCCGATGGTGAGTTCAGGGATTGGTCCTCCAACGGCTGCAAACGAGGAGTGGTCTCGGCGTCTGTCACAGGAGCTGTGGTGTTGGTTACCGCCGAGTCCAAGACCTGAAATTGTGTGCAAGGTCTCAGTTGTGTGCGTGCCCCAGGGCAGGTTGTGACACTCTTCACAGGCGAGCTGCAGTGCACACTTGCAGTGCGATGGCTACGCCATTGTAAAGCACGAGACAGCCACAGCACCCGTTACTGGGCCAGCCGTTCTAATCTCGTCCTCGTCTTCCTCGCTTTCGCCTTCGATCCCCGCGCGCCCAGCCCGGTGTCGCTCTTCGTCGTCACTATATATATATATATATATATATATATATGAGAACTAACAGACAAAGATGCCAAGTATAGCTGAAGCTATTAGAAGTAATTGTAATGTAAATGTGAAGAAAGGAAGAGAATCGACATTTGGGCTAGTTGGTTGATATGCATGGTATAGCTGTTATTAAGCGCACTTCAACGAAGCGCTTGTCTTGTGTTCCTTTCTCGTTTGTCTTCGTTGAAGTGCGCTTAATAACAGCTATACCGTGAAGAAAGGAAAGTGAACGAAAAGATAACTTGCCACCGGCAGGATCCGAACCTGCGACCTTCGAATAACGCGTCCGATCATCGGAGCATCCGATCATCGGAGCATCGGACGCGTTATTCGAAGGCCGGAGGTTCGGATCCCTGCCGGTGGCAAGTAATCTTTTCGTCCACTTTCCTTTCTTCACATTTACATTACAATTACTTCTAATAGCTTCCCCTATACTTTCCTTGGCATCTTTGTCTGTTAGTTCTCATTAATACTGTGTTTAACAAAGCAAACGAGCCCTTAAGTTTACAATTCTTTCCTTCTATATATATATATATATATATACATATATATATATATATATATCACGGCGCGCAGCGGGCTGCGCAGCCAGTGGTCGCTGGTTTGAATCCCCGGTCACGTGCCCCGAGGTTTCTGAACGAAGTCATTATAGGTAATGAGTGTTTCTATGATGGCAACCACCTGAAACAAAGCAAGTATCAAGCCAGTTTGGGACTCCCAACTCCCACACACAAAAAAAGATTAAGGCGAATGAGATAGAATGCGAATGAGACGATCATTGCCTTTTGGAATGTTCTTCATATCGTGCTTCAGGGAGTTTGCAGTCCCTGGCCCAACTCCTAACCAGCAGTTTTATTTCGAATTTTTAAGCTGTCTACGACTGATGTGCAAAAGAAACGCCCAGAGCAAAGTAAACGCCCAGAACACGGCCTTACGAGTGCGCCATGATTACGCATCTCAGGGTTAGTATGTACTTTCCTACCCTCCGTATTCACCAGACCTTGCTCATGCGACTTTTTTCTATTCTCACGAATGAAAAAAAAAACGCTCATAATGAAGCATCATAATGACACGAACGTGGTAAAACGACCTTCGCGAAGGATGATTCATGGAATCACGGCTGAAGAATTCCAGACGTACTTGAAAGAGTGGGAAGAAAGACTTCATAAATGCGTCACATATAATGGGCAACACTGACAGTTACTGAAGTAATTCTGTAAAGTGGTTCATGAATAAATATTTCTTTTTCGGGGGATGGGGGGGGGGGGGGGGGGGAGAGCCCGCAGTATGTCTAGCACCATGTGCGTGTGTTCATTGACCTTGCTTATGACGTCACCGGCAGTCTCCATGTATAGTGAGTGACATCGCGTCTGACGTCCCTGCATTGTGTCTCTAAACGTCAAATGAGGTTTTAGGCCATCAGCCCTTCAGCTCTTTGACGTATTCACTAGCTAAGTGTAGATAAGGTAAATGTTAACTCACTCATCAGCAGCGAGCCCCCACAGAGAACCTATGAGGTTCCCTGTACACTCAACCTTTTGCAATAAGTGATTTTAACGGTAAAATAATACCCTAATGGTACCAAATATCAATAAGGCGCCGACCCTGGTTGTTTTCATGAGTGGTGTCTCATTTTACATGTTGACTGAGAATGATGGTTTTATGGGCAATGCCGGTGCCGGACAGCACTCTTATGAATTAAATCCCCCTAGCAACGAAGGAACGACCCTATTCATAACAATGGCTTGCAGTACGTAGCGCGCGCTCACGTGTTCTGCACGTGCAATGCATGCGTCAAGCTGGCAAAATAACGTCATGTACGTTTATATTTGCTAGTGACATTTATTCATGAAATTATTATTTTAAATGCGAAGCATGTCTCTGCGTACTGCAGATACTTCGAGCGTCCTGATCTATCTATCTATCTATCTATCTATCTATCTATCTATCTATCTATCTATCTATCTATCTATCTATCTATCTATCTATCTATCTATCTATCTATCTATCTATCTATCTAGCCGGCTACGTGTGGGTGCTATCATGGTCACCCCTTTGAACTTGATGTAGGCCTGAATTAATATGGGAAGGTAAGAGGACTTGACGAATATGTCTGATTAGTCACGACATAAAAAGCGTGAAAACCCCGTCGCGTACGTCGTCAAACAATTTCGTCCAGATACTTGTGGCACATATCCTTATACCACGGGCCACGTATGCGGGTTTGCACTACAGGTGTTTGAAGTTCATCTCTACTGAGAAACGGCAAGAACAGTCATTGGTAACTTAATTCGAGAGCGTTAACAAAAACCGTTCATCGGCAGCGTTGAGCCGACGAATGCAACAAAAAAATGGCTGCAGATAGACGAAGTGAATGCTGATGATGGAGCGATACCAGGTCCTAAGGTCCATAATGTCTACGTTGAAGTCGCCGACAAGTATAAAGGATGGACGGACCGACGGACAGATGCACGGACAGAGTACGGTCTTTTTTAAACCATATGTGCGCTATGTACGCTCTGTAGACCGGTATTGCGCACAGATGTTTCGCACCTGCGCTTCGACTAGGTACGACGGAGAGCATCGACGACAACGGTCGGACATCGCGAGGGCCTAGGCAGCTTCGCTCCTAATATATATTATGGTCCCAGGAGCATTCTAACCCAAGCATTCTGCGTGACAATCAACTATTCTACCAGAGTCATGTCAGGTCTGGGAACTCCTTTGGGAAAACACCCTATGCAGGTGCAATTTTGGTGAAACGTCAATTCTGGTGAAACGTCAGTCGCAGACTACAGCTTAGTTCTACCCGCCACGGGTTCTCTAATGGCGCCTAAACGATTCGGTGCACTTTGGGCCTATCAAAATACGCCCGCGTTGTCTGGGTCCCTGCATTTATAAAATAATTAAAAAATAATAATAACAATAATAATTGTTTTACGTCCCAACACAATAATCTGATTATGCGGGACGCCGTAATGGAGCGCTCTCAAAATTTCGACAACCTGGGGTTTATTTGACGTGCGCCTCAATCTAAGTACACGGGCCTCTACGCATTTCGCTTGCATCTAAATGTGGCCACCACTGCTGGTAATAGTTCCCGCGACCTTCGGTTCAGCAGTCGAGCACCATAGCCACTAAACCGCTGTGGTGGTCCTAGTGCTTGAGGTAGGGGCGAGTCTGCGTCGGGGCCGGTGGCAGTAGTTGGTATAATTGCCGAATGTGTCATATATGACAAACTGAGTTTGGTACCTCAAGATGCTCATATAAGCATGGGGTTCTACCCGCAATGCCTATACATGCACTGTTAATACGCTGGAGTTAATTTCCAGCTTCGGACATATTAACAGACAGCTGACTACCTAAGTGCTATTGCTAATTAGCATCCAACTGAATTACAGTTACATTCTTTTTTGTTTCGTCCAGGCTACATGGCTGCATTGAAGAGCTTAACGATCTGTCGCGGTTTTCCGAGATGTGGCACTCTGAGATGGGATCGGTCGCAGTTTTCCGAGATATGAAATATTGTGTATTTATTCAGGTTAATCAGGCAACATCATACAAGAACTAGTCATGTCTCTAAATATACCTTAACAGTGCGTTACAAGTAGTCACGTGCTATAAAAATTGCGTAACATATAGTCACCTATCTAAATCACGTACCATTATGTAATAACCAGTCACGTGACTAAAAATTACGTAGCAGCATGTAACAGCTACACTCTAAAAAAATTACGTGTAATCGACGAACAAAGTCTACGTAATCATGAAGAATGCCTGCCAGTTTACTGAAACATAAAAGAATATGCCTTAAATTAGAAATAATGAGAAAAAAACACTAAAAAAATGTAAATGAGAACAAGAGAAAAAAGAGAAGGGGAAAGAAAAAGCCGGCAGATCCCACGCACTGTGGGAATCGATGTAATGCGAAGCAGCCAGGAAGGAGCAAATCATGCTTTACATAATTTGCATGTCATGTTTTACATGTTAGGACCTGTCATTTATGTTCGTGATACAGTCATGTCACTCAATACCAAATTTGGTGTATCTCAAGCTAACGAAACGGCCGCGAGCACGCCATGAGCGTGGCATGCAAGTCATGACGCACATGACAAGTCATGATTTCCATATTACCACTTGTCATTTATGTTCGTCATACAGTCACGTGACTCAATACCAAGTTTGGTGTATATCAAGCTAACGAAACGGCCGCGAGCACGCCATGAGCGTGGCATGCAAGTCATGTCCCTCATGACATGTCATGATTTCCATATTGCTACTTGTCATTTATGTTCGTCATACAGTGACGTCACTCAATCCCAAATTTGGTGTATATCAAGCTAACGAAATGGCCGCGAGCGCGCCATGAGCGTGGCATGCAAGTCATGTCGCTCATGACACGTCATTATTTCCATACTGCCACTTGTCATTTATGTTCCCTATACAGTCATGTCACTCAATACCAAATTCGGTGTATCTCAAGCTAACGAAACGGCCGCGAGCACGCCATGAGCGTGGCATGCAAGTCATGTCCCTCATGACAAGTCATGATTTCCATATTACCACTTGTCATTTATGTTCGTCATACAGTTATGTCACTCAATACCAAACTTGGTGTATCTCAAGCTAACGAAACGGCCGCGAGCACGCCATGAGCGTGGCATGCAAGTCATGACGCACATGACAAGTCATGATTTCCATATTACCACTTGTCATTTATGTTCGTCATACAGTCATGTCACTCAATACCAAATTTGGTGTATCTCAAGCTAACGAAACGGCCGCGAGTGCGCCATGAGCGTGGCATGCAAGTCATGTCGCTCATGACATGTCATGATTTCCATATTGCCACTTGTCATTTATGTTCCTCATACAGTCATGTCACTCAATACCAAATTTGGTGTATCTCAAGCTAACGAAACGGCCGCGAGCTCGCCTTGAGCGTGGCATGTAAATCAAATCATGTTGTTCATGACATGCACGTCCTTATTTGCATATTACCATCTGCCATTTATGTTCGTCATACAGTCACGTCACTCAATCCCAAATTTGGTGTATATCAAGCTAACGAAACGGCCGCGAACGCCCCATGAGCGTGGCATGTAAATCATACTTTTCATGACAATTTAGTCATGATTTTCATGATATGACCAGCCATTTATGTTCGTCATACGGTCATGTTATGCCATACCAAATTTGGTATAAATCCCATTAACGATACGGCCAGGAGAGCACAAAGTCGTAGGCGGCTAGATAGATAGATAGATAGATAGATAGATAGATAGATAGATAGATAGATAGATAGATAGATAGATAGATAGATAGATAGATAGATAGATAGATAGATAGATAGATAGATAGATACGCTCAAACTCGCCGAAGTTCGCTAAGAAATGCTTCGCATTTAAAAGAAAACTGAGGAGAAACAAAGAAGGCTGCCCAGCTCCGCACTTCCTTCATGCTTGGCACCACTAGGGCGAAGCTGCCTTTTTTTTTCAAAAATGAATTTTTTGCGAGTTCAGCGCTGTGTTCCTCTCTTTTTACTGTGCGTACCTAACCCTGTTGCGCTGTCAGATATTGTACGAGGAATGCTTCGAACATCAACGCGCCAAAGGACGCCCTGATCAAACACGAAGAAGCAACAGCTGTGACACTTGTTAGTTCCCGTTCATCCTGTGTATACCTGCGCGTTCTTTTCGAGCGCGCTTTTTGGTGGTTGAGCAGCGTGGTGCAGGTCTCGAGCTGTGAGAGTTGTTCGCGCTCGCCCGCTGTGTTTTCATTTCGTGCGCCCTTTGCGCTTGAGCGGCGCGCTGGAAGTAACGAGTTGATTCCCGTTCATCGTGGAGCATTCTAATACGTTTGCTACCGCATTCATTCAGTCGCGCTTGCGGCGGAACTGTGGTTATTCTCTATGAAAAAACGGTCTACATTTGTTGCTGTACCTCCGTGGATATCTTTTGTCTCGGCTGCAGCCAGTAAGGTAAAAGGTTACTACAATAACAAATCGGTTACCAGCACTAAACATAGGAGTGGAGCTACAACCTCGACGACTTCGCACCAACGGTTACTTTTCGCATTTGATGTTACATCTTAGGCTTTCGCCCGAATGAATATGAGAGTTACTCATTGCCTAAGCGCAGAGGCGAAGAGAAATGGCCACTTGAATAATTATGATATTTATGGCGCAGGCCCTCTATGCTAACGTATATTTCAATTCGAACCCACTAACGACGTTTAACGCTTCTGCTGTTTTGTTCGCTCACCCATCATGAACATAAAGCACGCAGCAGTGTACCTCCGCTTAAGCCGCAATTTCTGGTAGGAACTCTCTCTCTACACAATCATTCTTGCCCCTATTTCCCCTCCCCAGTGCTGGGTAGCAAACCGGATGCTAGTATCTGGTTAACCTCCCGGCCTTCCTCTTCATCTCTCTCTCTCTTTCTGGTAGGAACTCATCGACAACGATATCCCCGGTTCATCGCGGCGCAACTTAAGCAAGGTAGATACCACTTAACGACTATGAGAGTTGGTTTATGCATTCACAAAACAGGAAAATATGGCAAACAACGCGATGCCATTGTATCAGCACGATGCCATTGTGCAGGAGCAAAAAATGAGGTAAATAGAAGACAACAAATGACGCTATAGGAAAAACGGTGCACTCTTGATCCCTTCAAACGTGCTGCACCTTTTGCAGTCGTGGAGAACCTTAGGGCCGTTTGGACTGCTGCTATTTCTTGAAGATCAGAAATGTTTTCCTCCTCAGGCCTAATTCGCACGGACTATTGCCATCATTTGTTTAGCTCACCAAAACACCTTCATTCGATTGGAATCCTGAGTAGAAACTTTTAAGATAGTGCGTCCGACAGTTGGCGTTCGGCCTCGACATATTCACTTCGCACCCGGACGAAGTCGAAGACGTGTCATCGGTTCGGAAAACGACATAAGTAGGGCGTAGTACCTAATTCATTTTACTGTATACCTGCCCATAGCTGCAGCACCTTCTCAGGGCATTGTGATAAACATCCAGAGCAGCGCGTCCCTGTCCACCTGTGCCACTTCGCTGCAATACAACGCCGTGATGTATGCACTCGCACTGCGCATATTACACCCATACTGTGCCGCGCTCAACCTAATAATGGACGAGCCCGTCCCTACAACGCTTACGTTGGGTGCGTAGATACGTAGAATGGTCGAGTCACCATCGGAGAACCAACCGAACATACATTCATCAAACTGAAGATGTGCCATGATGGAGACCTAAGCGATAGTGAACTTAATACATTCCGCTCTGCTTTAAGCAAAGTGTGTCATAATCAAGAAAATCAGCATGCTTTCCGCGGACAAGTTTGACAGAATCGGCTACAGGCTCAACACGCGCTAATAACATACGCCATTATCAGGGTTCACCCTCATGATGTGCGCTTACTGCCACCCGTCCCTGCCACTGAACTGTATCGACGTGCGCGGGACAACAATGAAGTCTCCAGCACCGAAGTAAACTTGCCCCAAACCTCTCACTCCGCGTTTTCTCAGGTGGTGAGACAAAATTCGCCACCGTTCTTGCAGTGCTGACGAACATCGGTGACGGCAGGGGAGGAGGCGCGTTTTATTGAGTGTCAATTCGTCACCGCCGAATATGACATTGCTTGATGCACATCAAGCGATGAACGCGGACATGGGCAACCCAGAAGACCCACATAAGAGACACAATAAATGCGTTTCGGCGCTTTCGTCCCTACAATTATAAATAAGGAAATAGCATGAGTTCGTATCTGTTCGAAATTCGTTGTAACCACTGTGTCGCGCGCTAAACAGATCCTTTGGTAGTTAACTTTCACAGAGTGGAACGGCTCGCAATTGGTAGATTAAAAAAAAGATTGACACCTTTTTTATAGATAATGACAAACATGAACTCATCATGCGAGGAAGCAGTGTTGGCGCAATAGCCGGCAGATGAACACGTGTGCGAGAGAAGTGGAAATTATGACGAGCCTCTTAATGCAGTTTCTTAGAAACATTTTGACATATTATTTCCAATGAGGTACCGGGTTCCGGCACGAGCAGCTAAAGCAAAAGAGAGTACCATATTTTTTGAATGTCATTTTCCTGCTTTTTAAAATAGGACCAGCAACCTTCCTTGTCTACAACAGTACACTACTTTCACAGTTCACGCATCGTGTAATGCAAGAGAAATCGAGGTCGAATTTTTTTTACATAATGGTTTATAAAGGAATATCGTATTTGTTTGCATGCGGATCCAACACCTCCATCAATTGAACAGAAACCTCGGTGTTGAAGATTGCTCACTCCAAAGTTTCGTCTGCAGCTATTTGGGTCAGTCTCAAAATTCGGATGGTGTTGCAGATCAAAATAAACCAATAATGACACTGCAGCTATATCAACTTTAAGAATTAGTAGTTCTAACTAATATGTTCCAAATGTGCTACTAAAGGACGATTTATATTCGCAGAAAGTTCAAACATGTGGCATCTAACGTATACAAGATGCATCAGCGATTATGAATATGTAACATACCTTTTTTTGAGCTGCCCCATATGGATGTAAAGCTATAGCAATTAGGACGAATAACCACAGGCTGTTGGGAGCCATTGATGCCGTGCAATAAATAATGCTAGAAGTATTTAAATTGGAATTTTGTGGCAGTGATGAAAGGTACAAGTGGCCCTTTATATATGCGCTGCATCATAACCTTTTTCGCCACGGAGCTAAAGATCACTGTCTAGATAATCGAATGGACACACCGAAGCATACATATTGTTTCTTGAAGTGTTAAAGAAGGAAACGTTTTCCAGATCGGAACACTCGAAGGTATGTCCAGTTAATCGCTACTTTGACCTTTATATCCTCTAGTGTCGTACTTCAACACATTTCCTAGTTGATTTTCTACAATATTTACTAGAGGGAACTCTGTCGCTGCGATCGTTCAGCCTCGAAGAGACTGACGGGTAGTGTACGGATTTGAAGTGTACTCATGATGTAAATTTTTTTGTTCACACATTTGATAGTTTTCTTACAGACCACCAAATGGCTAAGGGCTGAAGGCGCGAGCATGTGCCTGACTGAGGCCCTGAGCCCTGTACATTCAGTGCTCGGTGAAAAAACAAAATTAAAAACAAAAAAAACAACACCCTATGTAGACACTAAACACATGATCGAGTAACAAAAATAACATAAAGAACATGAGTAACATCAGTAGAATAAGTCACATAAGTGACGGAAGTAGCATAAGGAAACAAAAAGCCAGTTTCGCCGCAAGGGTGAAGCAATGAACGTGACAGGAAGAAATTGGAATGTCACACGAAGATGGGCGAACAGGTCGATACTTGCTGCTTCCCTCTGAAGCACAAAGAAGGATGCTCCAAAAAGGACGCGCAAGTATACACAGGACAAGCGTGAAGTAACAACTCTAACAGTTGTTACGCCCTTGTGTTTGAGCAACGCGCTGCAAGTGACGACAACGCAGAACCCGACGCTCTTAGATATTTCCAGGGGTGCAACAGCTGCGCCAATTGCGCCAAATTGATACAATTCTTCGGTTTTGCGCCTAGCTGCGCCAAAACCATGAAATTGGCGGAAATTGCGCCACGCTGCGCCAAAATGCCCGACCAGCCTCAAAATTTTCTCAGTTGCGCTAATTTCAGCGAGAAATGGAGGCCACGATGGCCACCTGCAGTTTGCGTCATCAGTCAATCCACGCGCGCAGACCCTAACCCTAAACCACGGTATAAGATATACTCATTAGGTCAGGACACTCGCGAGACGCGGTCGACCAGATAGAGTAATAACGCCGCCCACCCATCGGTCCGCTTACCGCAGCGGATACCTATCGGCGGGACGACGCAACTTCAAGACAAAAATGCGTTGCCGTAGCCACTAACGCTTCGCGGGAAACATGAATTTCCTAGTCAGCAAACGCGGCTATGGCATGTTAGTAACCAAAGCAGGAAGCGTATGCCGCGTGTTCCATGCGCGAACACACTTTACGTGCTGCGAACACCGGCGTTGCCGGCGACCACATTGGTTGCCACAGCAACGGCACATGAAACATTTTTCTGTCTTGAAGTTGCGTTGTATCCGGTGCCGTCGCCGGGCCAACGGGCACGCGCCGTTGTTACTTGAAGTTGTGCCTTAAACCTAGCCCCATCGTGAAAGAAAAAAAAAGAGGGGGGGGGGGGGGCTGTAGTGGTGTTCAAAAATTTCCGTGCCTTGTTCTAACCCGTGCAGTACGCTGCTTAAGTCTCCGCCGCAGTACACCGGTGCCCTGCGAAAAAGCGTAATAATATTTGGAAGGGGCTGTTAGCACTAGTCACGGGACAGCATATTTTGTTGAATTACTCATGCGTGTATACGCCGCATAATTGTGATTACTAGTATGGTCACTGACTCCTAAAAGAGTTACTGCCAATCATTTGGAGCAGTATATGACATTTCTGCCGCCCTAAAAAAACTAACAAAATCTGTGCGCCAGTTTTTTTTTTTTCGCCACCTCTACTTCCCAGTTTTACGAATCCCCGAATTTCCAGGTCGCCAGCTTGGCGGATCCACATTTGAATTCACAGGGTCCGTCAAAGGATTTGACAGGTGCGGTAAATGATAATGTGGACTTCATCATTGTTTGTTCAGTGGGGTTGTTCAAAGTACTACTTTTATTGAAATAGCAGTGCTCATGTTCACTCTGCACGATTTAGTTGATGTTGAATGGTTTGTACATCTTTTTTTTAAATGTAAGCCTTTTTCATACTGCTCCAAATTTGGTCTTTCGTGATAAAAAATGGATGTTTTTTTTCCTCGTAACCTGCTCCAAATTTGGATTTTAGTGCTCCAAAAGGAACATTTTGCTGCTCCAAAAATTGCTCCAAATTTTATTTCGGCTGTTGCACCCCTGTATTTCTTCTTCTTTTAAAGTGCGGTGCGTCTAATGGCCCCCCCCTGCGTATCCTGCCACGTGGTGGCGCCTGGCGCAAGGTGTTTGTCTTTTTTTTTTCGTTCCACATCATGAGTCGGGACAGAAACGGGCCCCTTTTTCTGTACGCGTCTCATGGGCAGTTTTCAAACTGAAAGAAAATGTAGGAGCGTTGCGTGATAGAAAACACGCTGAAGCTCCTGCGAGATCGGCATACCGCCAGCGATAAATGGAATCTGTAAATAACTTGCCGTTGTTACGCCGGCGAATGCATGGAGTGTGGCTGAGTCGTTAACGCAGCACGCTGTGCAGCGAGGGGTCACTGGTTCGATTTCCCGGTCGGGTGCCTATAAAAGGCACCTTTGTGCCATTTATATATATATATATATATATATATATATATATATATGTATATATATATATATATATATATATATACATATAAGAAAATACGTCTTTCGTTGGTTAGGCACTGTATATTTTCACTAACGTTTCGTCTGGTGGACTAGACTTTCTCAATGGTTACTTTGACAAAGTCTGGTTCACCAGACGAAGCGTTAGTGAAAATATACAGTGCCATACCAACGAAAGTCGTATTTTCTTTTCTTGTTCCTGAATCTATCGGGGTCCGCGTGATTCTTTTCGCACTATATATATATATATATATATATATATATATATATATATATCTGCCGGTGACAAGTTATCTTTTCGTCCACTTCTCTTTCTTCACATTTGCATTACAATTACTTCTAATAACGTCCCCTATACTTTCCTTGGCATCATTGTCTGTTAGTTCTTATTAATAATGTGTTTACAAAGCAAACGAGCCCTTAAGTTCACACTCCTTTCCTTAGTCTATATATATATATATATATATATATATATATATATATATATATATATATATATATATATATATATATATATATATATATATATATATATATATATATATATATATATATATATCCGGGACATGACGGCGACGGCAAAAAATCAGCCGAGAGTGTCTATATAATTGATACAACACATTATTCAGCCTGCAGTCATTGGCACCCCCCAACACAACAATGTGCAACACATTTAACGATATTTGCTGATTTGTCTTTTATACACTGTTAAAGAGGGTGATTCTTATATTATATTTAACAGTTCTTTGAAGTTAAGAGCCTAGGAATTTTGTATCTCAAGCATTGCGTCCCATAATTTGTTCTCGTTTAGGTAGTATATAGTTGATCACACGTTGGTGGCCTAGTCTTCGTACTTGCAGGCTTCGCACGCAGTTGTGGCTTTGTTTATTGTTGGGTTTTGGTTTTGTTTCAGATGAAAGAATGCACTGTTGTGAACTTCGCTAGCCGATCTGAATTGGTAAGCCTAAAGTGTTAAGGTGTTGAACTGAAACTGCTGCACATTTGGCGAAGTTCGTCTTAGTGACAAAGCGGCTTCAGGCCTCGCTGAGTCAAACAGAGCCGAAAAAAAACGACGCTTAGGCAAATCGGTGTACTACCCATCATTCCCAAGCTGGCTGAAGCGTCATGCGTAGCAGCTGCCATACACACCAGCGCCAGAGTTCCCTCTTGTGTATTATTAGGAAACTCTATGGATTTCTGCATCATTCTCGCCACAATTTTTTTTTTGCTATACTCAATTTTTGTGTTTGCTCTCGCGCACTATGCATAGGACCGCAGTATCATACGTGGAGGCTAGAACTTTTACATGGATGACTCAAGCATGAAACAATTAATTGGATCATTCTTGGCTTCATTAATTGGCTCAGCGACGACGTGGCACTCACATTGTGCTATATGAATGACACTATTATAATGAAAGGGGATATATGACATGAATGTCATCATTATGGATATAACCATTAATTGGCTCATTGATTGGCTCAGTGCCAGAGCGAATCATAGAGGAAAAAGGAAGTGCATATAGAGGAATTGCTGTAAACCACATGAAGCTCAGCCAATTTCACTTTATCTGTGGTTACTCGTTGGACAGAAGCAGGGGCGTAGCCAGAAATTTTTTTCGGGGGGGGGGGGGGCACCACCTTGATTTCGGGAGGGGCACCTCCTTGAAATGGTCATTTTTCGCTCTGTATTCCATGGCGAAAAAAAAATTTCGGGGGGGGGGGGCACGTTCCCGGTGTGCCACCCCCTGGCTACGCCACTGGACAGAAGGACAGAACAGACTACATAGTCTGGCACACGATCAAGTTCATTTGCTTGATCTAGTTGGAGGATTGCGACTGCGTCCCCGAAAACGTCAGAGCCCCCCGGAACTCTGCGTATGCAGCATTCAGCAGTGCTCTGACGCATGCAGAAACGTATGCAGAAATGCATTCCTGAACGTATGCACCAATTGGTCGACCTCGCATTCTACATATTTGATGCCATCCAACGGGCGCCTGCGAAACATTCTGAATTCGCTTAGCTAAAAGCTTCTTGTAAATTTCGTAACCTGTCCGCAATGTATGGGAATATACCCCGCAAAAAGAGAGCAGTATCTCTGGGTTGTCTATTTGAGGGATGAGTACCTTATTGCCGGTGTGAAAACATGGGGGCACTGATATTACTTTATATGCTTCTGTGAACGTCCATGCCAGCAAAAGTAAACATATGTGAGTGACCTCAATGCATTATCCACGAGGTTCAGAACAAACGTATCAAGATAACACTCTCACAAGGCTTCGCTGAATTTCGTGAAAGTGGAATAAAAGCCCTCTTCAAGACAAGATGCAAACCCGGCACAGAGAACCGCACGTATCACGAACTGCACATATTTTTCTTGCAAACACACGTGTCAGCATTTGTGGGATGCGCATGATATGGGACAGCATTCAAGACGCTGTCCCGCGCCACGTGTACGAGTGCTAGAGAGAAGATGAAAGATACCATGCTGTTCCTTTGCGGCCAGAAAGCGGCGTTCAAGGGATGGCCACTACCTGCAACAAAATACAACGCTTACGCATCACTCATACAACTGCCAAAGAAGATTTTATGGGATTTGCGATTCCAACTGAGCGCTCGCCACCTAGCGGCCGCACCTGGAAACGGCACCAACAGGATCAACCTTGAAAGGAGATATGTTATCACGTTGCGCGCGCTGAGAAGCGGCCGCATAGTTGCTTTATTTTCACCATATACCGCAAGCGCGAGCCCGAAAAAGAAGGAAGCGATGTCCAAAGACAATTTCTATGTGCCGCAATGCGTGGCATCGCGGTGGAAAGGTGGCAAAGTATCGTGCTATCACTTCCCGAAGGATGCAGACGACGCGCCGCGGATCAGAAACTTATGCACTGGAAAGAAGGTGACGGACACTACAGTGGTTTGTTTTAATAATTTCGCTCGCGACGACTTTATTCTCCCCGGTGAGTACACCATTATTTAGAGTGTGTGCATACTTGTCAATATTCGGGCTTCTCAAAGAGCGAAGTATAGTTTCGTTTATATATGCAAGCGCTTAGGGAAATTCGAGGCGTTATGTGTGTGAGTGAATTTTTCGCGCATGCTTCTTCTCTGTGCAAGTCGTAGTGCTACCCATTCTCAAGCTGCTACCCATACCCAAGCTGCTGTAATCCTTCCGGTTTGAAAATTTTTAATTTCGCATGTGTGTATATACACGCGCGCAAACGCACGCGCGAATATACATAAAGGATGGGTGTGCCTCACCGAAAAAATTTCTCGCTACGCCCCTGTCACTGACGTGCGTTTCTTCAGCGTGAACTGTAGTAGTGAAACCTGAAATATATTTATACTGGACGAACGTGCGGTGTTTATGCCTGCGTTTGCCCTGCGGTGTCTAGAGACGGTGCTGTGTTCTCATTAAACGCAGCTCCCTGATATTTTAGGTTCGTGAGCTCGCAAGAAATTTAAGAGGAACTGCAAAAAGCGATTTTTCCAGCTTTTGAAGCGTTCGACTTGCGAGCGCATCGCTTGGTTTCTTTCCGACACAGTGCAGCGTGACTTACGTTGGATCAGGCTTGTTTCCGAATGAGGCATTTATCACCATTGCACTGAATAAACGACCGCTAATTTCCGGAAACCTAACGTGGTTAACTAGGAATTAATTTACTTTCAGTTATGAATTCCTAAATTGATTAATATTTTCACCAGGGCCATACGGCGACAATTTTTTTTGGGGTGGGGCTCAACCAGTTCAACCATCCTGTACTTAAGTTAACGCGTGTGTAGCGTGTGTGTATATATATGTTCGTACGTGCGTGTAAATATCTGGTTCGAATATCAAATACTGCCAACACGAACAAGCGAGTGTTCGGAAGCACACAACGTTATTTATTAGAAACCTAATAATAACAAGGATCGGCGAAGGAAAAGAAAGGAGCACTCCTATTACAAACGAAACTACGATTTGCCTTATCTCAAGATACACTGACGAAGGCACAGCTCCGTTCTGTAATCAACTGAACGGCATGCGTATTCAGCTTTTGACGGGACAACAGAACCCAATGGGATACATGCAATCGGCAACACGACTCGCAGCGCAGAGTCACATCTAAAACTATGAAGGCCTTGCTTGTGAAGGCCTGACACTTGTGCGCTGCAGCAACGCAGCGCACAAGTGCCTGCACCTTTCGGAGAGGCACACTGCACATGAGCAGTTGCCTTATTCAACCTCGAGCGCTGGACAGCTTCTTGATGAGGTTCGCCGAAGAGGCTCGATGTTTGCACGCACAGCGCAACTATTGCCGCTGTTTCGCCTGCGAAATCATTTATGCAGATGAGAATTAGGTGGTCGGCGGCCAGCACTCTTGCGCCTTCGACGAAGCAACTCGATCTGACACCACAATCAAGAAACTTCAGCACAGCGCCAAGCGAAAGTGCCGCGTTGACCCTCTTAAGCATAGCCATGTTTGTTTTTTCGACCAGTGTTGCCAGTACACGGAGAGTTTTATGGAGTTGCGAAATGCTTCGAGTGCGAAGGCACCAACTAAGAAAACATCTGCAGCAAGCGCCGCAAAAGGGTGAGGACATCGTTGAGCGAATGTCGCTGAAGTGAGTGTTTTGGTGCAGCGGGGATACAAAACTTCTCGGGTTCACGGCTCGTGCCACGAACTCTGCCTTTCGGGTTCCTAAAGCCCTGTAATGTATGCATGAACACAGGCGTTGGTTGGTATATTGCTGGGAAGCGCGCTGTCTCCTCTTTTCCTCTTTAAATAACGACACTTTGCATGAGCGCATATTGAGTACCCGTGTTACCATGTGCCCTTTGATGTCATTCTTGCGCAGACTTTCACCACATATTTCGTCCAGCTGTATAACTGCCTCGGCTACCTCAAGGGTTTATTGAAAATCGTGGACGCTTGCCGTCGCCCGGCGTCAACGTGGGTTCATTTGTGTTCCAACGTGACAATTGTATAGGGTCTTAACAACGAGCAGTGCGATTCCCTGTCGCAGCTCTATGGTAGAATGCTTCAGCACGCGGATACCTTTGTTCAATTCCAGATCTAGTCTTCAGTTTTAACACGATAGCGTTAAAGAGCTCGTTCCGCAGAAATACCGGCGTCGGCGTCGGTATCGGCGGTGACGTCGTTGGTTGTGAGCGAAAAATCATCATCTTGTCCGTGACCGAAACATCGAGAAAGATGCAAATAAAATAAATAATAAAAAATGCCCCCACCTCCCCGAAGGGAATCGTGAGGAAATGCGAATGCATTTCGCGCGCACTTCACTCCATTTATATATGGTTGTTGTGGTTCGAAGAAGGAAAAGGCGCCTAATTTCTGCAGCCCGGTCGGGAGCACGGCGCAGCACCTGTTTTTTTTTTTGCTTTCTTTTTTTGTTTTTTTTTTATTTTTTTTATTTTTAATTTATTTTTTATTTTTTGTAATTTCTTGTTCTTTTTTTCTTTTTTTTTAATTTTTTTTTCGTATATAGCTCCGCCGAGCTCCCGCGATGTGAGCGCCCTCACACACCAGAGCGCGCTCCTCCTCTCCACTCACTCTCCGCTACTCCGCCCGCACCACCTGCTCCGGTTGTTAGGGGCAAGGATAAGCGCGCGCGCCCGCAGCTGTTGCTATGGGAAAGGGAGTGAGAGCGGAGAGATAACACCTGCCGAGGCCGCCGCGGACAACGCCAACGCCGGATGCCTGACATAGCCCGACTAAGAAATTCATTCGCATTTAAAATGTCTGGGCCCGAGCGAGGATCGAACCCAGGCCGTCTGCGTGGCAAGCAGCTGTTCTGCCACACAGCCAAACTTCTGCTTCGAATTACATTGAAAATAACTTGCTCTGCTTGGAAATGCATTGAAAATAACTTGCATGCTTTACAAACACACGCGTCTTGTATACAGGCTCACAATACAACATCTAATATCGCAGTAATATTGCGTGGTACAAGCGTACATTGTCATCGGGCGTCAGAACATATCTCATAATGGCATCGTGGTTCAAAGCCGGCCACCCATTACAAAAGGCACACACGTTACTGTGTGTATTCCCTTAAGACCACGTAGTGGGTGTATAGCAAGTTCGAAAACATTTTTTCCAGCTCATAACTGCTCGTGGTTTAAAGCATGCTACCCATTACATCGTATGCACAAAGTGATTGAAGTAGGCACTAAAGACAGGATATGGCTATCGCCTTCAACACTTAAAGGCGAAGCTTAAGGGTCCCTGTGGTGAAAAGCGCGGATTTTTAAAGTGCGCGCCGTCACATTAAATCGAAGGCAGCGAAGAAGAAACTTGCACGGGCCCGAAGGAGTTCATTTATTTCCATATTATTTTATTATTCTATATAGTCCGGTCATTCTTAAATTTTTTTGTTATTCCAGTGGCGATCGATTTCCTTCACATCCCTTTTCAAAATTAAATATTTCCCTTTATATTAACCGCCGGCTTCATGGCCAATCCCCCGAAGTGGGTAAGAGCCAAATCGACAGGAACAAGCAAGCAAGCAAGCAAGCAAGCAACGGACCACGCGTCTCGGCCGTCGGGTTTCGGACCCGAGCTCGGACGAGGCTGTCCGGCCAGAACACATCCCCGGAGCTGGCGCATCGACTAGAGTGTCGACCTGTAGCCTAGCAAGGCTGCCGATGCACCCGAGCCTCGAGCCTCTCAACGCCGACGGCAACGGTATGCCACATCGACCTCCGTGCTTCGCTACAAGGCATCTTCATCATTGACGTTGGTGAGATCAACACCATGCCTTCCCTCCTCCGCACAACCAACTGTGTAGGAACTGAGCAGTGAAACTGAGTGATTGGGAATTATAAGCAGATTACGTATGCATTTCTTAGTAACTTTGTCACAGGTTTAGGATCGGTTATTCGGTAGTGTAACGTTTTGTCTTTGTTGGTGTTATGTGTTCTGGTATCAGTGTTGTTATTAAATGTGGTTTTTCAAGCGGTCTCGTTCTTTGGGGAGTGTCCTGAGGTGACGCCTCGGACATTCCAAAAATAAAGGAACATGCACGTTGTGCGAATACAAACCACAACGTAACACTGGCGTCCGCAGCGACAGGACGAGGCCGCTTGCAAACTTTGTTAGCGGGTCAAAGCTATTTTGGAAAGATGAGTGAGGCAGAATTAACGGCCTTTGGTGTGCGAATAGGGTTAGAAGGCGCAGAAGGGGAAGCATCGATCGAGGGACGTGAAGCATGCGTAACGCGTGAGGAAAGGGCAGACCTAGAAGAGTTAGCCAAGCTCATGGGGCTAGAAGGAGAGGAAATGAGAGCGTGGTGCGATGAACGCGAGAAGCGCATTCAGAAAGAGAGGGCAGAGGAAATGGAGTTTGAAAAAGAAATGAGAGAGAAAGAAAGAGAACTAGAAAAGTTAAGACAAAGAACGTCTCAGTTGCGACTTAGACTAGCGGAGGTAGAAAAGAAGCGGCCCGACGGTAACGGAGAAGCAGAGAGTAGGAGCGAGCTCGACGAAGGTCTCAGGTCAGAGCTTAGTAGGTGTTGTTACAACTTAGCTAGAAACGAACGCTCTAGTTCTTGTGAAAATGGAGTGGTTGTCCTGACTGTTTCATCGGAACGCCCACCTACCTTAGATGCGTATGTGTTACGAGACAGCTCTGATGTAAGAGCAAGAGAGTGCCGCATAGAGTGCGCTTTCGAAGACTCTGGGGCAACTTTTAGTGAAGACGCCGAGTCTCCAGTTTTACCGCTTGCAACAGAAACGTGTAACATAGCTCTGCTCGAAAGCAGTGCAGAAAGCAAGTCGGTTGTTGCCGAGTCCTGTGTAGCACAGGCTGTGATAGTGAATGGTACGGATATGGTCCAGAACCATGGAAATAAGCCTCCCAAAAAGCGAGTGAGGTTAGCGTCTCGAGTAAATCCACTACCGATCTGTGTCGGAGAAGCAAAACAGAGTGCAGAAGCACTCATCCAAAAACTGAGAACAGAACAGAACCGGAGGCCCCGTCACCACGCAGTGATGACGAGGGCAGGCAAGAAGACACAGAGGGAACGGTTGAATGTTTTGAAAAACAAAGAGAACAAACAGCTGAAGTGATGGAAAAGAAGTCCGAAAAGAGTAATGTTTCCCCAGTTCATTGTTATTGGACAAGAAAGGAAGGTAACTTGGGCTCTTTGGCGAATTGGGGTGCAGGAGTAGCTTCTTCGAAGGATTCTGGACAATTAGATGCTTACGGGCCGAATCAAGGCATTCTCGGGAAGGACGCAGACATTTAGGCGCTCTGGTACTGGTGGGCCTGGAGGCAACGCTTCCAACTTGAATGCAGACATTCGTGCGTTGGCACTAGTGATCTGGTGGTTGAGAGCCTGGTGGTTCCCACATGTAGGTACAGGCAAGCCTACGGACAAAAGTTCCAAGAGGGTCCAATTGTTTCCTGTAGCCAGGTGATCTGGGCAGTTCCGCGTCTTGTGTGGGACGCTATAACTTAAGCGTCGAGTCCCAATAACCGGTGGCTTCTTTTGGATTTTGACAACGGACAATGGAAATGTATTTCTTGTAAATATTTGAGTTTATAAAGTTGCATGCAAGGTGAAGTGTGACGTGGTGTATAGTTTTTCGCATGCAAGTGCATATATGTAAAAAATTGGGTGGTTTACTGAACAATTTAATATTTGTGTGCGGGGACTTTCAAGATCCATTAGGTGCGTTTAAGTAAATATGGACATTTGGACAAGGTAATGAATAGTGCGAGGGACAAATATGTGGTGCATTGGTGGTGTGGGGCAAAACGCGCACTTAACGGCAGTTTTTTTTTTTTCGAAAAAAAAAACTCAAATGAAAGGGGGGCTTCTGTGGTGAAGTGCGCGGATTTTTAAAGTGCGCGCCGTCACATTAAATCGAAGGCAGCGAAGAAGAAACTTGAACGGGCCCGAAGGAGCAACGGACCACGCGTCTCGGCCGTCGGGTTTCGGACCCGAGCCAAGGCGCCGACCGCAGTCGACCTGGGACTTGAGCGACCTCGTGGGTCCCTGCTGCTCCTGGCCATGGGTCGCTGGTGTGCTGCGGCTCGGCGAACGTTCAGGTGCCCGTCGACAAGTCTGAGCAGTCGAGTTTCGGACCCGAGCTCGAACGAGGCTGTCTGGCCAGAACACATCCCCGGAGCCGGCACATCGACTAGAGTGTCGACCTGTAGCCTAGCAAGGCTGCCGATGCAGCCGAGCCTCGAGCCTCTCAACGCCGACGGCAACGGTATGCCACATCGACCTCCGTGCTTCGCTACAAGGCATCTTCATCATTGACGTTGGTGAGATCAGCACCATGCCTTCCCTCCTCCGCGCAACCAACTGTGTAGGAACTGAGTGGTGAAACTGAGTGATTGGGAATTATAAGCAGATTGCGTATGCATTTCTTAGTAACTTTGTCACAGGTTTAGGATCGGTTATTCGGTAGTGTAACGTTTTTTCTTTGTTGGTGCTATGTGTTCTGGTATCAGTGTTGTTATTAAATGTGGTTTTTCAAGCGGTCTCGTTCTTTGGGGAGTGTCCTGAGGTGACGCCTCGGACATTCCAAAAATAAAATAACCTGCACGCTGTGCGAATACAAACCACAACGTAACAGTCCCCCCAAATTTTTTAGTTTCCTTCGATCGGTACTTTTCACCCATCCACAACGCCGCCGACTCCGGCATCGCATTTTTGAAACACGGGCTCACTCATGCTATCGCGTTAACATTTGCTAAGTGCAAGTTGATCAACACTGTGAATCACCTATGGGGCGGAACCATATATCACGGACAGTGGTATGCGACTATGTGCCACACGTCACTGGTAAAAAGATTTGGATGATGTACGTGACAAAGAAGTCAGGTTATTCCCGGTATGACTTGTGAACTGTGTTCATGTCATGAAGTGTGAATTGAGGAATTGCGAATCTTGTCAACCGGTGCCAATTTTGGTATATAGGAAGTTAAGGAGACGACTATGAGAGCGCCCAGGAGGTAGCTGGCCAGATATATACCGAGATAGAATCGGTTAAAGTGCCTCTGGTTTGCTAAGAATGAACAAAACGAGGGGAAATTTTAAGGGCTCGTTTTTTTTTAAAATGCGAAGCATTTCTTAGCGAACTTCGGTGACTTTGAGTGTATCTATCTATCTATCTATCTATCTAGCTATCTATCTATCTAGCTATCTATCTATCTAGCTATCTATCTATCTATCTAGCCGCCTACGACTTTGTGCTCTCCTGGCCGTATCGTTAATGGGATTTATACCAAATTTGTTGTGGCATAACACGACCGTATTGCGAACATAAATGGCTGGTCATATGAAAATCATGACTAGCTTGTCATGAAAAGCATGATTTACCTGCCACGCTCATGGCGCGCTCTTGGCCGTTTCGTTAGCTTGATATACACCAAATTTGGGATAGAGTGACGTGACTGTATGACGAACATAAATGACCAGTGGTAATATGGAAATCGTGACTTGTCATGTGCGACATGACTTGCATGCCACGCTCATGGCGCGCTCGCGGCCGTTTCGTTAGCTTGATATACAACAATTTTGGGTTAGAGTGACGTGACTGTATGACGAACATAAATGACCTGTGGTAATATGGAAATCGTGACTTGTCATGTCCGACATGACTTGCATGCCACGCTCATGGCGCGCTCGCGGCCGTTTCGTTAGCTTGATATACACCAAATTTGGTATTGAGTGACGTGACTGTATGACGAACATAAATGACCAGTGGTACTATGAAAATCATGACTTGTCATGTGCGACATGACTTGCATGCCACGCTCATGGCGCGCTCGAGGCCGTTTCGTTAGCTTGATATACACCAAATTTGGTATTGAGTGACGTGACTGTATGACGAATATAAATGACCAGTGGTACTATGGAAATCATGACTTGTCATGTGCGACATGACTTGCATGCCACGCTCATGGCTCGCTCGCGGCCGTTTCGTTAGCTTGATATACACCAAATTTGGTATTGAGTGACGTGACTGTATGACGAACATAATGATCAGTGGTACTATGAAAATCATGACTTGTCATGTGCGACATGACTTGCATGCCACGCTCATGGCTCGCTCGCGGCCGTTTCGTTAGCTTGATATACACCAAATTTGGTATTGAGTGACGTGACTGTATGACGAACATAAATGACCAGTGGTACTATGAAAATCATGACTTGTCATGTGCGACATGACTTGCATGCCACGCTCATGGCGCGCTCGCGGCCGTTTCGTTAGCTTGATATACACCAAATTTGGTATTGAGTGACGTGACTGTATGACGAATATAAATGACCAGTGGTACTATGGAAATCATGACTTGTCATGTCCGACATGACTTGCATGCCACGCTCATGGCTCGCTCGCGGCCGTTTCGTTAGCTTGATATACACCAAATTTGGTATTGAGTGACGTGACTGTATGACGAATATAAATGACCAGTGGTACTATGGAAATCATGACTTGTCATGTGCGACATGACTTGCATGCCACGCTCATGGCGCGCTCGAGGCCGTTTCGTTAGCTTGATATACACCAAATTTGGTATTGAGTGACGTGACTGTATGACGAATATAAATGACCAGTGGTACTATGGAAATCATGACTTGTCATGTGCGACATGACTTGCATGCCACGCTCATGGCTCGCTCGCGGCCGTTTCGTTAGCTTGATATACACCAAATTTGGTATTGAGTGACGTGACTGTATGACGAACATAAATGATCAGTGGTAATATGGAAATCATGACTTGTCATGTGCGACATGACTTGCATGCCACGCTCATGGCGCGCTCGCGGCCGTTTCGTTAGCTTGATATACACCAAATTTGGTATTGAGTGACGTGACTGTATGACGAACATAAATGATCAGTGGTAATATGGAAATCATGACTTGTCATGTCCGACATGACTTGCATGCCACGCTCATGGCTCGCTCGCGGCCGTTTCGTTAGCTTGATATACACCAAATTTGGTATTGAGTGACGTGACTGTATGACGAATATAAATGACCAGTGGTACTATGGAAATCATGACTTGTCATGTGCGACATGACTTGCATGCCACGCTCATGGCGCGCTCGAGGCCGTTTCGTTAGCTTGATATACACCAAATTTGGTATTGAGTGACGTGACTGTATGACGAATATAAATGACCAGTGGTACTATGGAAATCATGACTTGTCATGTGCGACATGACTTGCATGCCACGCTCATGGCTCGCTCGCGGCCGTTTCGTTAGCTTGATATACACCAAATTTGGTATTGAGTGACGTGACTGTATGACGAACATAAATGATCAGTGGTAATATGGAAATCATGACTTGTCATGTGCGACATGACTTGCATGCCACGCTCATGGCGCGCTCGAGGCCGTTTCGTTAGCTTGATATACACCAAATTTGGTATTGAGTGACGTGACTGTATGACGAATATAAATGACCAGTGGTACTATGGAAATCATGACTTGTCATGTGCGACATGACTTGCATGCCACGCTCATGGCTCGCTCGCGGCCGTTTCGTTAGCTTGATATACACCAAATTTGGTATTGAGTGACGTGACTGTATGACGAACATAAATGATCAGTGGTAATATGGAAATCATGACTTGTCATGTGCGACATGACTTGCATGCCACGCTCATGGCGCGCTCGCGGCCGTTTCGTTAGCTTGATATGCACCAAATTTGGTATTGCGCGACGTGACTGTATGACGAACATCAATGACAGGTCCCAACATGTAAAACATGACATGCGAATTTTGTAAAGCATGATTTGGCTGCTTCGCATTACATCGATTCCCACAGTGTGTGGGATCTGCCGGCTTTTTCTTAGACGCAACGTCAGTGAGAACCAACAGACAATCAAGCCATGCTCTGTATAGGGGACGCTATTTGTAGTAAGTAAGAGATAAATATAAACAAATTAAAGTGTAGACGAAGACAACTGGTTGCCGGAAAGCACCAAAACCTGCAACCTTCGGAAAATACGTTGATGATCTACCAATTGTGCAACGGTGACGGTCGTCCTGTCATGCACTTTTTGTCTCTCTAAACGCCATATGAAGCTTTAAACCATCAACTCTTCAGTATTCTCAAAGCTGATTAGTATTACCTATTTGACTTTACGACTAGCTATGTGCAGAAATGTCAACTCATTAGCAGCCAGCCCCCCGCAGAGAACCTATGAGGTTGGCTGATCAAGTAACTTTTTGCGGTTAGTGATTTTATCGTTCTAATAGCGCGATAATCGTACCAGATATCAATAAGGAACCGACCTCGGTTGTTTTCGTGGGTGGTGTCATATTTTATATTTTAACTTCGAATGGTGGTTTTATAGGTAATGGTTGCGCCGGGCAGCACTCTAGCGAATTAGCTAAACTATTCTAACGACCGAGGAACGACCGTATTCATAACAGTTGCTAGCGGCACGAAGCGTGATCACCTGTTGTACACGTGCGAAGCATGCGTGCAGCTGGCAGAAAGGACGTCGTGTACGTATTTGCTAGTCTGATTGTTTCATGGCATTATTATTTTTTCAGTAAACCAGTCCCAGCAGCTACGGTTAGGTCATGCTCTTTGCGGCGAGTTATTGTCTTTTTCTTTGCTTTCTTCGCGCGCTCGCGTCAATCTCCTTCGATCCGTTCTCGTCTCGCAGAGTAAAATAATAGTAAATTTTCGGAGTATCACCATTGTGAGTTAGTCATGGGCCGCGCGCCGGCGCCGAACTCCCACCCCTATGGGCCAGGATGTGTGGGCCAGGATGTTTGTATATAACGAGAGCTATGATGACATATCTAGTGATCTTACTTATCATTATGGTACATGCAACGGCTTTCGTACGATTACACGTTCAACATTATTGATTAGGTCGAATAAAGGAAAAGAAAGTATCCTAGCGATTGCAAATTTGATAAACGTAACGTGCGCTTGCCTTAGAAAGTCAAATTGTAATGAGCAAGTGGCGGTAGTTTTAGTTTTGTCTTCAGCTACACGGTGGTTAGCACTTTCACTCTGGCGATCGCTCGAACTTGATACATGCGGGTGCTTGGCGCGTTAGATTCTAGAAAGCACCGGGAAGAGATGTAGTGCTCCCATATGTCGTAGCAGCAAGTTTTTGCACCTAGGCACTCTGCGGCCTAGACTACAAAACTGCTTGGAGTGCGTAGGTTTTTCTTTTTCTTCGCAGCGATGATCTCCATCTACGTCGCGTACATTTCCTTGCGTTCATGTCCCGTCATGCCCATGTCACTAATGGCGTTTCATCTCTCAGTAGAAGATAGCACTATTTATATGCCGACTCTTGTGCAAACGAAGCTCAAGAAAGCCAAGAGACCACTATTTTCTGAGACAAAATTACCTCAATAGAGAGCAGCCTGTTTTTACATTGTAGCCGTAAAAAAGTCGAGCGGTTCTGCCGATGTGCGACGAAAGCATTACCTCCTCTGGCACGTCCTTTTTTTGTTGTCATTATCAATAGACAGAATGAAACTGGACATTTAAAGCTACGAGCTAGCATTTTAGCCTGTATGTCTTCAGGCTCAATCCGGTATTTCAAAAGGAGGCAGGATGAAGCGCGCGTGGCAATATCGCGCAAGCTAAAGGGGAAAGGAAATAAATGTCTTAACACGGAAACAGAAGTACACAATTGTACTTAGCAGGGCCAATTGGTATTGGCACAGCTGTCGTTCTGTGTAGCTTGTATTGTTTTTTCGCTAGTGTTATAGATTCACGGAGTCCATCGTTTCATAATGCTGCTACTATACCGCCTATAACAACTAATCCGTAATATTGAAATTCCAAACCTATATTTAGGTAATTCACCATTTCATTCTTAGGAACCTGGTAGCGCGGGACTGCGGATTAGTTCTGTCCACGGTAGGTTCTGTAACGACACTTAAACGCCATGATTCACGGCACCTCAAGCCCATCAAAATGTGGCCACAATGTCTGAAGCTCTGAATGGGCAACCGTAATAATAATAATAATAATAATAATAATAATAATAATAATAATAATAATAATAATAATAATAATAATAATAATAGTAATAATAATGTTGTTATTATTATTATTATTTGAAGTTTTACGTCCGAAGACTACGATATGATACGAGGGTCACCGTACGCAGTTCTCTAAAAATTTCGACCACCTGGGTTTCTTTAAAGTGCAACTAAATCGAAGTAAATGGACCTCGACGCATTTCGTCTTCATCTGAATGTGACCGCCGCTTACCAGTGCGCGTCGAATTCGCATTTCAGGGGCACTAAATCGTTGCTTACCCACCGTATTCGGCAGACCATGCTTCATGCGACTTTTTTCTTTTCCCACGCACATAAGCGTGCGCCGGGTTCCCCTTCAGGGGGGGGGGGGGGCGAAGGTTAGTCCCAGCGCCCCCCCTCCCTATTATGTCAATGTATGGGGCTGACTTTGCGCCCCCCTATCGCCCCCCCTACAATGTATGGAGCTGATTTCGGAGCTGAAGGGGGGGGGGGATGGAGCCCCCCCCTTCTCGCCCCCTTGCCCCCCCCCCCCGTGCGCACACCTATGCCCACGCATGAAAAGCAACTATAACAGGGAAGCATTATGATGTTGTGAAGGCGGAAAAAAGAGCTTCCTTTGCAAGGGGCGTTGGGCGATATCAAGGTTCAAGAGTTCCAACATACTTCAAACAGTAGGAAAACAGACTTCAAAAAATTTCGTCGCATCTAATGGACCGCACACTCGCGTTTCCTAATGGAATTCTGTAAAATGGTTCCAGAATGAATTTCTTTAACGAAAACTTGTTTTTTTAAGGGGGGAGGGAGGGTCCACAGAAAGGCCAGCAGTGTCTCCGTGTAGCCATTGACGTTGTGTAGGACGTCAAGATTGTATACGTACAGTGAGTGACAACGTGTATGGCGTCGCCGCCTTGTGTGTGTCAACACCAAATGACGCTCTAGGCCATCAACCCTTAGGTATTCTGAAAACTGGTTTTTTGAGCTCTGTGAAATTCTTACTAGCTAATTCTAGATAAGAAAATATTAGCTCTTTAGCAGCCAGCCCCCACACTGTAAACGCAAACTAGCCGAATTGGGCGTTTTAAGGGCTTAATACTACCTTCATTTGGGACCGTACTCCCTTAGGGGAGTATTAAGATCGGTGTAATAAAGTTCTGCGTCCTCAATTTTACTTTCTTGAGAAATTATGGGGATAAAAGGTGGAAGAAAGGAGGTAAATTCACGATCTGACGCCATTTTGTCAAATGCAGTTCAAGGACAGAAAACTCCTATTTCACTTTCTCGGGCATATCTTCCCTTTATTTTATCCGAAGCTATAGTGCCTTCAGTGCTGGCGTGCATGTATGCAACTGCGCGGGCGAAAGAAGTGTTTCTCAAAGTGCTTAATAAATCCAGGAACGTGCAAATCAACGATTTCTTCGTCTCGTCGACTGATGCACATTGTTGTACGGAATGCACACTACCGCTGGGCTCCGGTTCAAGATGCATTTCGACCGCAGAATGACTTCGCTTATGTTGTTTTACCATCAAATCCAAGTTAAACTAAAAGTAGGAGCGTGTACACCCTCGATGTGGCCTATCGGCACCGCATGCACAGTCAGTATACCCTTTTGGAGGACGAATTGGGCACAGGCGGTGTGCCTCAACGCACGGAATAAGATCCGGTGTTGAAAGAACCCGGCGAAAAAAAAAAGAAAAAAGAGCAACGAAAGAAAAAAGCCGGCAGATCCCACGCACTGTGGGAATCGATGTAATGCGAAGCAGTCAGCAAGGAGCAAATCATGCGATACATAATATGCATGTCGTTATTTACATGTTGGGACCTGTCATTTGTGTCCGTCATACAGTCACGTCACGCAATACAAATTTTGGTGTATGCCTATATTAACCCTCTATTGCATGAATTATGAGAAAATCAATAGAAAAATTATTTTATCATTTTTTATCATTAACTACATGAAGAATAACATGTACAAACATTTTCAGATTTATTGTGACTGTATTAATGAAAATAAAGGTTTGTGCCAAATATGGCACACTATGCACGTGGGCGAGCAAACTTGCTGCCATGGCTGAAAAACAAAATCTCACTGAATGCGGTCTTTTTAGCTTGATTTGTGGAATAAAGCAAAGCAATTGGTTCCTGTGTTCAGGCATAATTGAACATTTTGGTTAGTGCATCGGACTGCCGACATCTACGTGCAAGATGGCCGCTTGCACGTTTGGCTCTTCGCATGGTGCCGCCTTGCTGTACTTTCCTGCCCGAATTTCCAACAGCTGACTTTTGGTTGTGAGCGTCAGTTGCCGACCAATCGTAAAAGCTAAATATCGCCGTGCACTGGTTAGACTTCACATAATTTTTTTCGTGCACCCACGCCAATAATGTAACAAAAAATTGTCAGGTACTGCTGCTGACACTCAATATTTTCGTGAAGCATCTCAAAACCTACCGCCACAACTGAAATCTGGCAAAACCAAGCTGTGCTGCATGATCTCAGATAATTTCTTTTTGTTTGTATTTGCACTGTGCAACAAAACATAGATGGCACCATATTGCACATTTCATCACTCGCATGCATACTGTGCCAAATATGGCACATACCGATTTCCGACTATATACCGTAGTGGAAAACGGAATTGAGAAGAGCCTTAATGAGCATGAATTTTCAAAGCCACGAGATATGCCAAAATAATTTTTTCTTGCTTCTGCAACGATAAAATGGTTGCAAGAAAAATATAGCAGTCACTGTTTTTCATGATCCGAGCTTGCACGTGCACCGTGCAATCTATTTCATGTCTAGATTTCATACTGCTCAAGGGATGGCAGCGCTTTTTTTTATATTTAGTGCACGTAACTATAAGGATTACTCTAACTGTGTCACATTCTCCACTGGTCCTCTTGCGCCCGCTATAAAAAATGTTAATCGGTATGTGCCAAATATGGGACGCCATGCAATAGAGGGTTAAGCTAGCGAACTGGACGCAAGCGCACCATGAGCGTGGCATGTAAATTGCATTGTAGATGACATGCATGCCAAGATTTTCATGTTACCACCTGCTACTTAGCTTAATTTTTTACCTCAAATCGCAGCGAGACGCGAGACCAATGTGCCTCCGTTTCGCATGCGTTCCTATTATCGAGCTTTGCGCATCCTGCAGAGGCCATCCGCGTTCCAGCGTTTAAATTGAAGGACACTTTGTCAATTCCAAAGTGTGTTCCTCGAACGCCTGTGCCCGCTGAGACGGGGTCGATCAGAATGGAACATGATGTGCGCGTCTCCCTCCTTGCATGATTAGAGACGCTGGGCACAGCGACGCTACGCAAGCAAAGCGCGAGCTCTGTAGGGTCCAACGCTACCGGCGTCCTTTTCCGCGCCCCGGGCCTACCTGGCACCGTGCCAGGGGACGGCTGCAGGGACGGACGGACGGACGACCGAACGGACGTGCGGACGTGAGCATGAGACATTGGACAGATTTAGTTGAGCGTCCGCAACAGGTTTGCGGACGCAGCCTGCCACAGGAAATGGCTGGCAGGCTGCGTCCGCAGAGCTGCTGCGGGCGCCCAACTAAATCTGTCTATTAATTTGGTGTAAATCAAGCTAGCGAAACGGCCCCGAGAGTGTCATGAGCGTGGCATGCAAGTAATGTTGCACATTAGATGTCATGATTTCCATATTACCAGTTGTCACTTATGCTCGTCATACAGTCAATCACTCAATACTAAATTTGGTGCATATTAAGCTAGCGAAACGGCTCCGAGAGTGTCATGAACGTGGCATGCAAGTCATGTAGCACATGACATGTCATGATTTCCATATTACCACTTGTCATTTATGCTCCTCATACAGTCACGTCACTCAATACGAAATATGGTGTATATCAAGCTAGCGAAACGGCCACGAGAGTGTCATGAGCGTCGCATGCAAGTCATGTTGCACATGACGTGATGATTTCCATATGACCACTTGTCATTTATGTTCTTTATACAGTCACGTCACGCAATAAGCAAATTGGTGTGTATCAAGCTAGCGAAACAGCCGTCAGCGCGTCATGAGCGTGGCATGTAAATCATGTTGTACATGACATGCATTTATGTTGGTCATGCAGAAATGTCCCATCGTACCAATTTTTGGATATATCAAATTTATAAAACGGCCTCAGGAGCACTATGACCATGGCGTGTAAATCATACTTTTCATGACAAGTTATTCATGATTTTCATGATATGACCAGTCATTCATGTTTGCCATACAGTCATGTTGTGTCATACCAAATTTGGCATAAATCCCATTAACAATACGGCCAGGAGAGCACAAAGTCGTAGGCGGCTAGATAGATAGATAGATACGCTCAAAGTCGCCGAAGTTCGCCAAGAAATGCTTCGCATTTAAAACGCAACTCTCCTCAAGCGGCTGCTCTGAAAGGGACGAAGCGCCTTCGACCTTCGAACGCCGGCGATAAGAGCGGAACAACCATCGCACGCATGCGCGCGCGGAGGGGAAAAAGAAATCAAAAAGAAAGAAACGCGAGAAGTTCCGAAATGACAGCGAATACCACCGCAGGCTGGCTCCAGCGGCGTGCGTGAGTGATAGCGAAGTGAAGCTGTCATGGGATAACGTCGGTTTTGTGAAGGACGCCTTTCAACTACCGTGCTATGCGTCGATCATGTGTGCACATTTCATGCCGGCAGCGTTACTGTGTTCTCGTAGCGGGACGTGAAATGTGTGGTTTGACGACAGTGCAACATGCACTGCGTGTGCAATGGTGTGGCAATGGCCAGGTGACTCAAGCGAGCAGCAGCTGATGGGCGCGCCGCGTTTGCGGCACATTCAGGAACACAAATGGTACGTAATACTTATGTTTCCTCTGTCTGCGCGACCTTGTCGCTTGGGCAGCAGTAGGTGCTGTTCTGCACATTGCGTCGCGTCAAAAGTGCAATGAAAAGCGAAAAAAGAAAGGCCATTAAGCTCACATAACAACGATGTGTGATACGTGTTTCGAATTGGCTGACCGCTTGGCGTGGCCAGCCAATTCAAGCGAGTGCGCCTTAAAACTGAATGTTTGTACGACAAAATTGCCTTGCTTGCGATAAAGCATGAATGAAGCAGTGCTTCCAGGGTGTATACACTTAAGCAACAACAACAACAAAAAAAGACAGCTGTTATCAGGCTGTCATGTGGTAACACATGCATTAAGACCAGATTTGTTTTCTATTTATTCTGTTCTCATGCGCAGATTATGAACAGTAAGAATACTTTTTTGACGACAATTTTGCATTGTGCTCTTTGTCCGTCTCCAACACAAAAAGTTAAATTGCATATCAAGGCGCATTGACATCATGAGCTTGTATACATTTAGCTGGAAAGAATAAGTCATGTTAATGACACATTATGATGGCCATATGATGTGTAAGACATGTGCTTAGTTACAGTGTGTTTGCTGAAGCACATGCATTTTATGGTATGGTCACTTCATTAATCACATATCAGCACTAGAGCTTGCCAAGGTTACATGTGCATATTTATGGAATTTAGGAGATGTGTCGCTTGTGCAAGGCTAATTTAATCACATTGATATAAGTCACTTGAATCTGTTGAACCTCGTTGTTGAATCACCTTGTTCCTTCCCTCTGGTTATTTTGTTTTACTTTTTGTTGCCATAGTGTTTAAGATCAGCACAGAGTATTCTGACTGTTGACACAATTTCTGACAAGGTAAACAGGCTGGCACTTTGTCCACGTCTTCTATTGTCGTCATTACAAGTGCACTGTTTAATTGTGCCATGAATCAATACCAAGTCGCCCAATCTTCAGTCCTAAACAGAACAACAGAACAGATGTGGTTGATGAAGAAGCTAGTGTTCCATGTGTTGTAAGTGATAATAACTGTTGGTGCGTAACATCGCAAAGCCACCACACGATTATGAGAGGCGCCGTAGTGGAGGGCTTCGGAAAGATAGACCGCCTGGTGCTCTTTAACACGCACCTAAAGCTAAGTACGTGGGCCTCAAGCAGTTACGCCTCCATTCAAATGCGTTTAACTCCAAGGTTAATGATACTCAAACTTGCACCCCTTTACACTACAATGCTAACTTCACTGACAGCTAGACTACTCGAATGATGGTACACAGGACAAAAGTACACTTCTAGTGCTGTTTCGCATTTCATTACAGTTGTGTACTTTTTGCCCTCTGTACTTTAAGTGAAAAGTTCACAAGAAACTACTTAGCAGCATCTCACTATTGCACTTGTTTCGTGTTCTGTTTAAAGGTCTGCAATAGTATAGTGAAGTGTGAGTCTTTGCCAAGACATTCATATCTCTGGATATGGAAAGCTTAATGGACTTCTTTTCTATTATTTTCAGGAAGACATATCTGGCAAAGCTGCAAGAGTTGCTCACCCACTTGTTTGTGTACAAGACACTGTATTGTGGGAACACTCCCCTGTGCCTCACTCTACACTAACGAGGACCTGAAGTGTAATGCAAACCACAGAAAGATATACACACTTAGTGCGAAAAAATTACAAAAATAAAGAACCATACACTCACAGAATGAGTATGAACGTGACTAAAAACGCCATACACGTGTTAAATTTCAGTTGATAGTACTACGTTGTCCTGTTCCCTTCATTTCTATGTGTGTTGCTGTTTTGTTTTCACTCTAACTCTGAACTCAATTCCTGACTGCTTTACAGGCTATATAGATTCGTGGTAAAATTCTATTCAACCACATGGCATAGCAAGCCCTAGGATCCAATATACCAAGCCACCAGCCACTACTTGTAGGAAATTTTAAATTTTAGGCATGTGATTGCCTAATTTCAAGTTGACTTTGCAGCCATGGTAGTGGTATTAACTTTCAATGTGGTAATTATGCGCAAGCCATGAAGTGAGGAATCAAAGATGAACTTTTTAGGTTGCAGATGACAGTGGCTGGCATGGGAATATTGTAAACATAGCTGTAGTAATTATGTATAATAGAAGTATTGCTATATTGCATTTGTGTGATAATGGCGACAAATTCCCAAGTATATTTCTAGAAAACTGCGTTCATTTTCAGATATTTGTGAGTAAGTATGTACAGCCATATATGAATGCAATGTTGTTATTTTGCTGGCATGGCTGAACGCCTTTACAAATTGTGGTAAGTGGATCTACATTCAACACCACAGGTCTATTTTGGACTTTTCTGCAGAAAACAGAACTGTATGATGATGTGTGACATGTTTTGATGCCATAGGGCAAACTAATTCAATTAGAATCTACAACATGCCTCCCTGCATGGTTGCATATTTCTTAAAAGTAATGCTAGCCTTAATGTACTAGCTTAGTTTCCTTCATGTGCAGGCTGACACCAAGTTCCTTGTAGAACCCATTTCTCTGGATTGTGTTTACATACTAGCACTGTGATGTGCACATGCCAGTGTGCATTATGATGAGATTTGCAATACTACTTTCATGTTGCTTTACTGTTGTGAAATATATATAGTGCTTGGGCTGTACTGTATACGTTCTTAGTGTTTTGTATTGGGTGTAGGTTCTGTGCAAGAAGATTTAAATATACATATGCTTACACTGAGATGAGAACTGCTACTGTTTTGATTCCAATAAAATATTGCGAACACTTCTTTTCTTATCATTCTTATCACAGCTGTTTCGTTGAAGAAGACGGCAATACTACATTTTTTTATTCTTGCTACATCATCTGTGCAAGAGGAGGGCCGCATACACATGGACTTTCACAAGGGCGAAGTGCATGTGCATTAACTTTTTTATTCAACGGGAGACCTGTCACCGCTAATTTGTGGTGGTTGTACTTAACATTGGGGCATGCTTACGCAATCGCTTTAATGCATTTGTGTGATGTTTAACAATGAAGGTTAATTAGTAGGATTGTAGGTAGTCTCCGAGTGTGAAGGCGACTAAATGCTGAATTTGAGTTAGAGAATCACTGTGTGCCCCGCGAAAGTGCGAGTTGCGAATAAGTGCTAATTGTGGATGTAGATTATCGTTCAGCTACTCTGAAGGCGCTGCTGCACCTGCGTTTGGCTCGCGAGAGTAGGCGCGCAATAAATGCACTTAGGTAGGCGCGTTACAATGTCCTTGTAACTCGGGCATCTGCATAGGCGTGCACACGGGGAGGGGGGAGTGTGCCCGGTGCATTGACTTAATAGGGAGGGTGGGCGCAGCGACGAGCCTTCGTCCCCTCCCCCCCTTCCACCTGAAGATGCACCCTGCGCACTCTTGTGGGCATCTGCGTGAGTAACTTTTATATGCTATGGGAGTCGTAGCGGTGAGCGCGCCGGTGGATGACGAGAACGATGGACACAGGCACGCTCGCGGCTCGCGCTTAGGGGCCGCTGACAGTCAGTAGCGGTAGAGTTTTCAAATGATAAAGATGTGTTGCTCAGTGTTTCGTCCTCGTCTCTGAGGGCTTCCGTGCGGCGGAAGGCACAGTAGCCCATCAATGGAAACACAGGCGGTCTCGTACAGCTCAGAACACGCCGCTGCCATGGGACGCTTGCAGCTCGCGGTAGAAACAACGAAAATAGCGCCACATCATACGCCCATGGAATGCTCATATGTTCGGCCATCTGAGGATACCTTTTATTACGCTGGTATCCACGAATTTCGGGCGAGTGAAA
This sequence comes from Rhipicephalus appendiculatus, assembly GCA_030522465.1. Classification (NCBI taxonomy): domain Eukaryota; kingdom Metazoa; phylum Arthropoda; class Arachnida; order Ixodida; family Ixodidae; genus Rhipicephalus; species Rhipicephalus appendiculatus. The sequence continues at coordinate 93,386 of JALIZH010032359.1, forward strand.
CAGTGTCGAAGTACTCAAGAGGGCACACGTTTACAATTTTTCTAGCGGCACGACACGACGAACCGAATAGTTCGAAGCTGAAGGTGTTTACCTTGGCCTTCGTGACGCCCCTGAGTTTATGTACTGGCCTTGCGAAAGCGCGAACACATGCCGATGCTACGAGAACAAAAGTTTCAGGTGTCGCCGACGGGTTAGTAGCCGCTTTGTAGATATATACCCCCGTGAAAAACTACGTAAGCTAGTGGTGGCGCTGTGGTGCAATGTATATGATGTTTGCTTTCAGTGCGTGTGGTCGCGAGTTCGATTCCTGTGTCGTGCGTGCTTGTATCCATGTGTCATATTTGTGCATGAATACATCAATGTCCATTTTCTAATATGTCCTAGCAATGAATAGTTGCATGAAATGTTTCTGAAACGCTAGTATAGTGCCTGAAATACCTTTTTTTTTTCTCGCCCTCTCTCGGGCCGCGTATAAAGGGTCGTTTTAAAAGCCCTCTAAAGAAGCTGAAAAACTTACAATGATCTCCGTTCAAGCCCCCGAAATGAGTTAAAAAAAACACCAAAGTTACCTCCTAAAAAATCTGCTAATTCCCTATTTTGACTCCGTTTACTTTGTAAACAAACCTTGTTAAGCCTTCTGCACCGCAAATCGACTGTGTATCTCGAAAACAGATCTGTTTTATCGGCAGTATACGCTTAGCGAAGCCTCATTACTCAAATTTAAATCAAATACCAGCATTATTTGGGAATGACTGAGTTTAATAATGCAGGCCGACGGCTAGAAAGATTCGAAGTGGACGGCTGTCGCTTCAACAGGCACCGCCATCTTGCCCAGCGTACCCCCCTAAAACCTCCTTTGGTAGGTGGTTTTGCGTAGTACCTTTAGGATGCAAGTTAAGAGCCGGGCCCAAAACTCCCAAAAAGGCTCAAACCCGTTTGCTGTGCACAGAGAACCTATGAGGTTCGTCGTTCACGTATCTATTAGGGGCGAAGATCCTTAAGGTCGAGGCTTGTCCATCACTCCCCCGGTGGAGCCAAGCTAGTGCGATGACGATGACGCTGCCATCACGGCACAGCACATGCAAGGTAACCATTATACGCCATGACGATGACGCTGATGACGATGAAGAATAAGCGCGTTCCAGACCACATATTCTCTTTCTGCCCTGACGGCACAGCACATGGAATGTACCCAATATACGTCATAACGATGATGCTGATGACGATGACGAACAAGCGCGTTCTAGACCACACATTCCCCTTCTGCCATGGATGAAAACGATCGTGAACGCGCTCTCTCCTAAGAAAGGCAAAACGGCAACGCTGACAACAAGATGCTACCCCGGAGTTGAAGAGGCGGGATGCGGCGGCTCAACGGCAAAAATAGATTGTATATACTGTACACACGCGTTGTCACTCATTTACATGCGCGAGTAGACAATGTCACGGGTGATTTACGGTAACAACGATCTCCAGTGTTTCGCCCACTCGTCCTGATTCACTTCGTGGAAATACCAGATTTTTTCAGTTAGTGATTACATCGGCAAAATGTTGCCATAATCATACCAGATATTAAACGTCCCTACTCTGGTTGTTTTCATGACTGGTGTCTCATTTTGTATGCTTACGAAGAATTATAGTTTAATGGGTGGCGCCGGTGCCGGGCAGCACTCTTCATAATTAAATCGGCCTAGCAACAAAAGAACGACCGTTTTTAAAATAGTTGATACCAGTACGAAGCGCGAACTGACGTACTCGACACGTGCGAAGCATGTGTGCAGCTGACAGAAAGGACGTCATATACATACAGGGAAGTCTCATTTTATTCATGGCATTATACTTTGGCTTAACGAGCCAGGCAGGTCCCTAACACTTATATTCAGCTCCCGTTCTTTGCAGTGAGAGTTTCTTTTTCTTTCTTCACGTGCTTGCGCACTCCCGCCAATCTCGTTTGATCCGTTGTCGTCTAGCACAGTAAAATAATCGTAACATTTCGGAGTACCGCCTTTGTAAGTTAATCAGGGGCCGCGCACCGGCGCCGAACTCGCACACCAATAGGGGTCGAGTGGTGCGGTAGGATGTTTGTATTTAACGGCTGCTATGATGATGTACCCAGTCATCTTATCATTATGGTACATGCAAAGGCCTCCGTACGATTACGGATTGATCATTATTCATCAGATTGAATCAACGAAAGGAGAGTTGTCCTAGCCATTGCTAAACGCAGTTGATAAGGGCACATTGCGTCCGCCGCCTCAGAAATTCAAAATATGATGATCAAGTAGCGGTAGTATTAGATTCATCCTCAGCAGCAATACGAGTACAAGTACACTTGCGAAGTACCACTGCGCTATAATCATATTTTTTGTAGTATATAGACCAGAACAACACGAATTCAGTACGTAGCGCAATATTTGCATCGTGCGTCGCATCATCTGTCGCAAATGCGGCGAAGGAGTATCTCTGGAATGTCATGCCAGCAGCCGCTACACAGAGCTTACGCGAAACTTCCGGAACTAACCGCAGGAGAGCATGTATCTAATTTTTTCTAGCCTGGACATTATCGCTTTTTTAATTGGAATATCAAGAACACCTTGCTGACGCAAGTACACACTGTATACAATAGGCTAGGGAAGCAACCTCGTCAAGTACGTACGCCCTTACATTTGTAAAAAAAAAAATGGGCCGCGTATCAGCGTGCTTCACTGCAAATGTCGTCAAAAGACGATAGCCTTCTGCCGGCCGTACTACTATGTTTTGCCTTGCCTCATACAGCGCCTCCTGTATGTTGAATCGGCCGCGTCTGGCTGGCATTGATAAAATAGAGGAAGTGCTGCGTGAGATATGGACGCCATCTGGCGTCCATATCTCACGCGGCTGGCGGATTGCCGACAGCCGCGTGTCGGGAAACATGAGCTTGTGCAGAACCTAGGGCCACTGCCAGCGGCAGGACCACATCGTCGGCAGAGGGCTTTTTCGTGCGTAGGGGCGCATTGTCAGCGCAACCTAAGACCGACTAGGGTCTTTAGAATTAAGTATCTGTGTATTTTCTGATAAAGGAACACACCTCCTGATGCTTATGCACATATAATGTGCCTCATATATGCGTAATATTTGTTTTTTGATGGACAAGATTCACAAGTATGAACGCCAACACCAGTTAAATATTGCTGGGCGTTCAGCAAGTGGTTAAACTTTGACCGGGTGGCTGAATCGGTTGACAGACAGACAGACAGACAGACAGACAGACAGACAGACAGACAGACAGACAGACAGACAGACAGACCAAAATTTCTGCGTTGAAGTATCCCAAGAAAGACTATCGTCTTAAAAAAACGTCCTCACTGTCGTACGCTTCACTCGTAATAGCACATCGGCTCGCTATAAAGTAAAGTGATATTTGTTGCCGCAAAGTTTATATTGCGCGCAATATTCTCTGAAAACTCATCATTTCCGCATGCATCGCGTAATAATTAGAGTACGCTTTGCGGGTAGTTTTATTCAGTGTTTTTTTTTTCAATAAAACTCTGTTTCCTGTCAAAATGGCAGGAAAATCTGTGTCCGGCCATTTTTGGCAGGAAACAGTTTTACTGAAGAAATGGCGAACTCTTTCTCAGAAAATCATTTTCTCACAAGAAAAAAGAAATTGGCAATTTTAGTTCAAAAGATATGAGGTGGTCACCTCATGCAGTAGGGGTCTACAGGTCATTTTCGGTGAAAGGCCGCAAAGTAGTCCTTCTTTCCCCGCAGGAGCAAAGGGTCATTGTATGTAGCACATATCCATCTCATTCTTGAGGGCGCTTGTATATATTTTGCAAAAACCTTCCTTAGAAGGATAGAACATAATATATTACCACAGTTTTAAGGCCTTTCATGCATGGTGGTCACTGCAGGTGATCACCAACTTCAGCGACACGATGCTCAGTATACTAATTAAGTACAGCGTTTCAGTTCTAGATTCCTTGGTATTAGCAACTCGGACGACATGGTGTCCTACGCTATCAACATAAAAAGGACAGTACATAAGTAGTACACTTGCTATGGGCGCTTCATTGCAATATTTCGTGTTGGCGGACTAAAGGCGATCTGCTGGACAACGCGTAAGGTCGATATCAGGAATTGCACAATTCAGAAAAGTTCCGACTTCGAGAATATATATTGTGGGCTTCTGGGCGGCGGCTGGCCCGGAACCCCTTAGAGACGGGACCGAGGCACAAAGGAACACGTCTTTACTCGTCCAAGCCTCGGCCGCGACTGCCTGTCAGTGGCCGCTGAGCGCGAGCTGCGAGCGCGCCATCGTTCATCGTTTTCTTCTACGGTCAGCGCGCCCGCAGCCGCCAGCCTACCTTCATGCATGGTGACAAATTCAGCGAGATGGCGTTCTGTGCTGACTGAGTACTCATCTTAATTTCTATATTCCTTAGAGTTAGCTACTCATAAAACTATCAACATAATAAGGGCAGAACATACTTTTATATCTATAAAAATCTTTCGGCTCCTCCGTCTAGCGCAACTTGCAGACAACGGCAGCAGGAACAAAACAAACGTAACATGGCAAATTGAAGCCCAAACAAGGTAGCGTCATCTCTGTAAGATTGTGAAACGCTTTAAAAAATCCGCTATTCAATGTCCGACACGCGGGGCTAACGTGTTTCAATAAGAAAAAAATGAAGAAAAGGTAGTTACCTGGGATGACCACCGTACTGGAGAGGGTTACTTAAGCCGATATCTAAATGGGCGGATTGCCGCTGTCTTTCATTGAATGGGTGCTGTGTAAATACGCCAAAAATTTCGCTGTTTGAGCTAACGCTACGCCTGCGTCTGCCTCGTAAAGGACATTGGCGCGACTACTGTTTACTTACGTAATTTTGTACAACTGGATGCCTTTTGTTAAAATAAATTTAGGGACATCAACGGCTGGAATGGCAAAGTGTTGTTCCGGAACACCTCGACATTCAATACCATTTGAAGAAGAAACCTTAATACTGCGTTGAAAGTGGCAATACATGCTACTTGCTTGTTCTTGAAAGCACTGCCTTGCACTACATTCGCTTCGAAGGAAACGCTGAATGTGTCAAGTGCACCCCCCACACAAAGCTTGCGTCTGTCTTTAACACTGTTGCATGTCATGCAAATGAGGTTCGAAAAAATGGAATAAGTAGGCATCCCGCTACAATACACGTACTTAGTGTACTTACTCACGAATTTTCACTCGGCTCCTAGTGTTTCTGTTTGAATTACATGTATCCACTCGCGGCGAAGCTGAAAACAATGCACTGGCACGATAGAAGTGGAGGGTCGTGATCGTCGCTCAGACAGGGCTCAGTGATATCCTCCTGCTGCGCTGCTTGATTTGGCTTCCAAAGACGACGCTGTAGTGCCCAAACGAGCTCTAATGCGCGAAAACGGCTTAAGTGGGTTCTTTTTCGCACTTTGAAGTTTCAGAGCTGCAGCTTGCCTTGTTTAGGCTACTTGGCGCCACCCATGCGCGCCGTGACAGCCCAGCGTCTGGCTGCGACAGTATCCACTCGTCTCGCCAGAAGCGTTGGTGCGAGATAGACGTGCTCTGATGTATAGGGAATCGTCCACTGGACCATTATTCGTCATTTTGCGCGGAAGCGTTGTACCCGCTGCACACCTGTAAGGCAATAAGAGCACTTTCTTGATGATGTGGCTGATGACGATAAAATATTATGGCTGATCATTTGGCAATGGGTTGGAAGCATTGAACGACCCATTCCTTGCACCAATCGCATTGTGTGACGCCTGGTTGTTGTTTTACTTTTATGTAATGCTATATTACAAATGTAAACGTGATTCCTTCACGGAACTGAAGGCTGCATAGGGTCTCCTTGCTAAAGAAGTTTCAAGCTGTGGCGTGGCTGCACAGGACTCTGGTTCTAATCCCATTCTAGCATAGATATTTCTTATTCATTTAGTTTTTGTTTTATTTCACTCGATATCGGTTGCGGACACCGGAGGCATCGGCGGCGGACAACTATGGCGCCAAAAACGGCTGTTGTAGTGACCTCATAAGACATTTCGCTGTAAGAATATCTGACGACACAGTTATTCTTTGTAGACAGTCTACGCCAATACAGTCGCTAGAGGTATGAAGAGCAAAGGTAAACGGCCAATGCCAAAGAACGCTTGCGGCGGGAACGCTTTGGGAATTTGACATTCATACTTTATGAGTTAAATCCACAAAGAACGAACAAAAGAAAGAAATTTAACGGCTAATTTTTTTTAGTTAGACACAACTTTAAATCAAGGCTACCAGACAATCAAGCCATCAAGGTATACAAGATGTTCTTTTCTTAATGTCGCGAAGGTACTTGTTGGTTAATTTATCAAAAGCAATGCAGGAGCATTGACCACTAAGTTGTGAATTTAATAAACTCGTCTATATTACTCGTAACACCGGGAACACACCGTATACCAGCAGCCGATAAACGCAGCTATAAAAGATTGTATCTCCATGAGTGTGTTGCTTCCAAGAAAGAACCCAAGTGAAGAATTAAAATCGTAGCTTGTGTTTCTAAACGAAAGGAGCTGGTTAAAGCTTTCGTGCTTTTTCTTTACCGATACCCACCCGGCGAAAAAGCCTCGTAGTTGGAGTATTGCGGCAATGAATTTGCACACCACAGCATAGAGGGTCTTGCGGCTTAAACGGGCATCCAGTGAAGTCAAGTTTTTTTAGGAGCTTGCTCGCCAAGCTTCTTATGCTCGGGGCTTGTCCACCGCCGTAGCCGCTAGTTCTCATTGCTCCCGCTAGAGGCGCAGCTGCTACTCTGATTTCAAGAATGCGACGACGATGACGCTGCCATCACGGCAGCGTCATCGTCATCACACTAGCGTGGCGCACCGATGGAAAGTTCAACGATGACGGGAACGAGCCGGCGCCTCAAGTTACGGACCTCGAAGATTCTTTGCAGGCTGTCATCGCACTCAACGTCATGAGTCACACATGAGTAAATTGTTTATATTGCGGAAGACATGTAAAATAATAAACATTGTGTATGTAATGTGTAGGCTATATAACTATAACAAGGTGGTACGTCTTTATATGACACTAGATGAATTGTACGAAGGATTCACGGTTTACCCGATTATCTCCGGCAAGCTCCTCTAACATCATTCACCTCGTGGATGTGGTGGGGATCTTTAATTTTAATTTGATTTATTTACGGAGATACTGCAGGCCACATGGCTCAAGCAGGCGTGGCAACATAGGAACATCATAAACATTGCACAACAAAGGTTGATAACAAGCAATAATACTGGCAGAATGCAAAAGAAGAAATGAAGGTAATCCAGGCTGTGAAAGGGCAATACAATTAAATGATAAATGAATACAGAAATAGTGAAACAAACTATCAAGTGAACGAAGTACAAGCAAATCTAATTAACACTGGAAAATGAGTCCGTTTACATAGTAACCTTGCAGAAGGCACCCGACTGTGCTAAAGAAAATAGTTGGTCAGGTGACAGTTATTCCAATCTGTAATTTTTGGCGGAGAGAATGAGAATTTAAATACATTTGTTCTGGCAAAATCAGGAGTTATACCGGAGTTAATTGTTAAGACTTTTGGTTTTGTTAAAATTTAGCACTGGGAGGCACCTGAAAACCACTTTTGCAGATAAGTTATGTATTGAGGGGGGACACCAAGTCAGACAATAACTATCGCTGTCAGCTGCCCAATTAACTATGATTGAAAAATTACCTTTTCAGTGAGGGCAGTAAGCGCGCATGTTTGTATTGAAAAGTTGGAGGCAATCGCGCTTGTACGCAGTTACACTTGGCAGAATTCTTCAGGTCCCCCTCAATACATAACTTATCTGCAAATGTGGTTTTAGCGTGCCTCCAAGCGCTGAATTTTCAGAAAACAAAAAAAAAAACTTAACTTTGAACACCCGGTAGAAAGCGTGCTGTATGACGAGTGCGCCGGGATGTAAATGGAGATAAGTATGGTGCTGGGTCAAGCCCAAGCATCCGAATAAGCAAGCAATACAAAAAACTTTAAGCGCAGATCCTTGCTCCGGGACTGCAATGAAAAACCTTGATGAGATTCCATAAATAACGTAACGTGAAGCTGGTGGCCTTATAAAGAATAAAAGCCTTTCGCCGGATGATGGGCGCTAATATTGACGTTGGTGTATGGGTCCCATATAATAGAAGCGTATTCAAGTTTAGACCTGACAAAGTGTTCATAAACCAGACGCACAGCTTATGGTGGCGAGTTTTTAAGCTTGTGTCGTATAAAGCAACGTTCCGAAGAGCAGCAGACCATGTGTTAGCAATATGGGTGTTCCAACTTCAGCTATTTGTTGGAGAGACACCGAGGTATTTATATTCGCAGACCTGCGTTAAGTGTGCAGGACCTATAGAATAAGAAAATTTAAGAGGGCGAAGTTTTTTGTGACGCCAAGAACTACAGTCTCGTCTGTTATAAGCTCCATGCCCCAATCATCACACTAAGTGAGGATATTACTGAAGGCTACGTCAAGCGCGAGTTGATCGTGAAAGAAATGAATATCGTTATATAATACGGAATCATCTGCAAATAAGTCTATCATTATTGGTACATTCTTAACTAAATCGTTTATGTAAATGAGGAACAAAAGTGGCCCCAGGCTACTGCCCTGGGGCACCCTTGAAGATACCGGAAGAGTGCCTGTTGTTTTCCCTTGTATTTCGACATGTTTTGTGCGGTTCTTTATCAGGTGGAAAACCCAGGAAATAAGAAAATTAGGAAGGCCAATCATGTATAGATTTTGAATTAATTAATCACGAGGAACGCGGTCAAAGGCATTGCTGTAGTCTAAGAAGATCGTCGACCTGACGAACCGTGTCCAGAAATGAAGCTAAAAAATGAACGGAAGCCAGCTGAGTAACGGTGGGAAAGCCTTTTCAAAAATCATGTTGGAGTGGGTATAGTTTGTTATTGTGGTCTAAAAATTGTGTTATGCAGGTGACCGCAGTACGCTCAACGAGCTTACAACACGAATAAATCATAGATATAGGGCGGGCGGTAATTTAACACTGACAACGGCTCTCTCTTTTTTAGCATGGGAACTACACGTGCAGATCGCCATTCATGAGGAATTTGAGGAGTTTTTAAAGAAGATTGTAATATTGTTACAAGAAACCTAGCTAAGGGCTCGGCATATCGGCGAAGGAACGCGTTGGGTATTCCTTCCAGTCCAGGTGATCACATCGCCTTCAATTTGAGTAGCATATTCAAGACTCCCTCATAAGACACAAGATCAGCATCAAATGAATTCAAGGAGAAGCCAGCGAAAGCATTCTGAGTTGTAACAGAAAACACGCTTTGAAATTGATTGTTGAAATAATCGGCAACAACCTGTGGATCATCCAGTATTTTATTGTTATGTGAAATTTTACGTACTTGCACCTTGCGCTCTTTAATATAATTCCATTACTTCCGCGGATCAGCTTTGATAAAGTTCGGCAAGGTGATGTTGAAGTAAGTTTTTCGCCTTTTGAAGAACCTGGCAGAGTGGTGCTCCAACTTCACGTAATGCATCCGAAGAAGGCGACTGATTTCTCAGACGCTTAGCTTTACGTTTTAAGTGAATAATATGTGTGTTTATCCAAGGGGTAGATTTTGTCGTTTTTTAAAATTTTCTGTATGTAAAATGATCAATGCATTATAGGCAAATATTTCTAATGTTGAACCAAAGAAGTAGAGGATGACCCTTTGAAAATAGAACAACTTCTGTTTGAGGTGATTCAAAATGGCATCGTCATTGGCACACAAGTAGTCGTTCACCGTTTTGAGCCCAGAGAGATGCATCACGTGACTAACAAGAAGTGGAAATGAAACAAAAACCAGCAAGTGACCAGAGAATCCATTTTTAACAGAAACATCGTAATCAGCGATGGACCGATCCACGAACACGGGATCATGCACAGAACATGCGATATTGGCAATGCGCGTGGGTTCCTCGACAATGTGGACAGGGTCGTTTTCATGAAGAATGTCAAACGTTATATCTGCGTTGCATGCAGATTCGGGGTTGCAACACAAACGGCTCCAGTTAATTGCCAGGAGGTTGAAGTCACTGACAACTATGATTTTGCGTTTTTATGTTGTCGTAAGTTATTTCGTAAAGCAATTAAAACACCAGGAAATCAATCAGGTTGTCTGTAGACAGCATACAAAAGAAAAAAAAGTGACAGACAGGTTCAACTTGAGGCATAAATATTCAACATCAGCAATTGCATCTAAAGCAGCGCATTCAAAGTTGGATTTAACTACTACAGCAACTCCACCCCCTCAGTTGGTCGATCACGATGAAATATTTCATACGAAGGCGGATTCAAGACATTGCCAGAAATGTCTGTGCACGCACGTTTTGATGATTACGGTGACGTGTGGACTACGAGAGAAATGGAGTGCCTCAAGCTGGCTTGTTTTTTTTTTTAAAGGCTACGGGCGTTGACATTTATAATTTTGATGTTGTCGAGCAAACAATGTTGTCGAGCGAAGTTCAACGAATAGCTTTCGCGGTTAAATGCCTGAGACCTTTGTACTCGTTCGATGCTCTGCCAATTGATCTCGCGTTCCGTTTGTTGGGTATAAACCCTTTGAGGCGCTATTTACACAACTGTGTACACCACTTGTTTTTACTACTTGTATCAACAAGAGGCTAAAGAAGAGCAAGATATATCTGGATTTGGATGAATTGAACCTCCTGCATAATAAATGTGCCTTCATGTAACTTCATTTTGCAGTCTACTGTTGCGTACGACCACTTTGCAGAAGGCACTACTACGTTCGACGAGACGTTCGACGTGCCGCTTCCTGCGAGTGATGTGAAAAGTATCATTTTTCTTTGCTAAAATTGGAAAAAACAGAAATGAACTTGCATAATATTTCTAGCATGAGATTGCATTCTATTTATATCAAAACAAAGCATGAATGGCTTCAGGAGAAAAAGATATTTACTTAGAACTCAATTAGGATTAGTTACTACAACACGCATAATTTAACATATTATGTAATTATTTTTGTTGCAATAGAGCATTGAGTGCTTTGAAATAACGTTGCATTGATTTGACACATTTACAGACAGTTCTTCATAGGTGGCGTCTGAAAGGGTTAACGCGATAGCGTTGAAGAGCTCGTTTCGCAGAAACTCCAGCGTCGGCGTCGTTGGTTGTGAGCGAAAAATCATCATCTTTTCGGTGACCGAAAAATCGAGAAAGATGCAAATAAAATAAATAATAAAAAATTCCGGGTCCGAGTGAGGATCGAACCCAGGCCGTGTGCGTGGCAAGCAGGTCTTCTACCGCAGAGATACCCTTCTGCTTGGAATTGCATTGAAAATAACTTCCTCTGCTTGGAAATGCAGTGAAAATAACCTTCATGCTTTACAAACACACGCGTCCGGTATACAGGCGTCGCAATACAACATGTTATATCGCAGTAATATTGCGTGGTACAAGCGTACATTGCCATCGGGCGTCAGGACATGTGAATATCATGACGACATCGTGGTTGAAAGCCAGCCACTCATTACAAAAGGCACACAGGTTACTGTGCGTTTTCCCTTCAGACCATGTAATGGGTGCGTAGCAAGTTCCAACAGATTTGCCGCTCACAATTGCTCGTTGTGTAAAGCATGCTACCCATTACATAGTATGCACTAAGTGATTGAAGTACGCATTAGGTACAGGATATCGCTATCGCGTTCAACTCTTAAAGGCGAAGCTTAAGGGTCCCCCCAATTTTGTTACTTCAGCTGTATGATAGAGTGACTTCTTACACTGGCTGTGGGGCATTTTGCACTAACTGTTATGTCTACATTTCTTAGTTCGTCCACGGCATGTTACGGTCACATATGGCGGCGCTATGATACAGTTACTTCCGACACTTCTTATATGGTATGGTTACCTGCTGCTGCAACTATATAAGGCGACGTACTGTCATTCTGCGAATACTGTTTCTGGTTATGTTTCACAACACTGCAACTCCCGAACGCAACGTGCTTTTTTTTAAACCGAACCCACCAATGCTTAGATGCTAACATGCGCCACTTAAAAAATGCCGCGACCCACAAATCAGGCTACCACGTGGCATATCTTAAGTTGCGTGACTGCTCCAGCGTAGACAACTGCCTTCCATGGCGGACATCTGCACACTGCGGCCCATATCGATCAAGCAATGTACGCGCCCCACAGCACCGTGCACCATAGCGCGATGGCGCCTCCACCTCGCGCATTCATGTGGGTCACAACGTGCGGTGTGTTTCTAATGAGCAAGCTGTGATATTTAGTCCAAGTTTGACGCAGGAGTAAAATAAACGTGCGGAATAAACAGTATTTGCAGTCTTCATTTAGACCTCCGCGAGAATGAGGCCATACAAACATTTTCAGCAAAAGACGACATGACGGCCTTGTTTAGTTAAATTACATGTTAAACAACGCCCTATTCGTCGTTTTTTTTCTGTGATCTAAATAACACTTTTTCTCAAAACAGTGAAACAATTAAGGCATTCAAAGCCGGAAGTTAAAGCATTTTGCTTGAAATTGCACTGCAAAAACATTCCTTGAGTATAGGGAAAATATGTTCTGTGTGGCACAGATTGTTTCTAAGCACAAAACTAGAGACAACTGAACTATGTTTGTAGACTACAGGAGCCTGGAGCGGACATCTTTTGTGGAGTGTATTAGACAAAACTGAAAAAAAAGTCGGCAGATCCCACGCACTGTGGGAATCGATGTAATGCGAAGCAGCCAGGAAGGAGCAAATCATGCTTTACATAATTTGCATGTCATGCTTTACATGTTAGGACCTGTCATTTATGTTCGTCATACAGTCACGTAGCGCAATACCAATTTTGGTGTATATCAAGCTAGCGAACTGGACGCAGCGCACCATGAGCGTGACATGTAAATGGCGTTGTAGATGACATGCATGCCAAGATTTTCATGTTACCACCTGCCACTTATGTTCGTTATACAGTCATGTCACTCAATACCAAATTTGGTGTATATAAAGCTAAAGAAACGTCCGCGAGCATGTCGTGAGCGTGGAATGTGTCATGTCGCTGAGGACAAGTCATGATTTTCATATTACCACTTGTCATTTATGTTCGTCATACAGTCATGTCACTCAATACCAAATTTGGTTTATATCAAGCTAACGAAACGGCCGCGAGCGCGCCATGAGCGTGGCACGCAAGTCATGTCGCACATGAGAAGTCATGATTTCCATATTACCACTTGTCATTTATGTTCGTCATACAGTCATGTCACTCAATACCAAATTTGGTGTATATCAAGCTAACGAAACGGCCGCGAGCGCGCCATGAGCGTGGCATGTAAATCATACTTTTCATTACAAGTTAGTCATGATTTCCATATTACCACTTGTCATTTATGTTCGTCATACAGTCATGTCACCCAATCCCAAATTTGGTGTATATCAAGCTAACGAAACGGCCGCGAGCGCGCCATGAGCGTGGCACGTAAATCATGCTTTTCATGACAAGTTAGTCATGATTTTCATGATATGACCAGCCATTTATGTTCGTCATGCAGTCATGTTATGCCACATAAAATTTGGTATAAATCCCATTAACGATACGGCCAGGAGAGCACAAAGTCGTAGGCGGCTAGATAGATAGATAGATAGATAGATAGATAGATAGATAGATAGATAGATAGATAGATAGATAGATAGATAGATAGATAGATAGATAGATAGATACAAGTAGTGCTGCAATGGGGGCTAGTTGGTGCGAATACATGGCGTGTTCGCGCTGCCAGGAACTGGACGAATTACACTAGAAGGGACAGGCACACAGGTACGCGCTTCACCCTGTGTGCCTGTCCCTTCTAGTGTAATTCGTCCAGTTCCTGGCAGCGCGAACACGCCATGTAGATAGATACGCTCAAAGTCGCCGAAGTTCGCTAAGAAATGCCTCGCATTTAAAAAAATTACGGACGTTTTCACTAGTGGTGCCAAGCCTGAAGGAGCACGGAGCTGGGCGGCCGTCCTTGTTTCCTTTTATTGCTCGCCTTCTTTTTTTTCCTTTGTTTCTTACTTTCCATAGCTCTAGATTTCTCTTTGTTTATCTCTTTCTTGCCTCTGCGTCTGTCTCTTGCTATATCTTTCTCGCTCTTTCTGTCTTGTCTTTTTCACATTCATCGCGTTCTCTCTCTCTTTCTCTTCCTCGCTTGATCTTTCCATCTATTTTCCTCTTTGTATTTTTGTCTCCCTTTTTGTTTTGCTCTCTCTTTTTCCTATCTTCATTTTAGTGTCTATTTCTATATCTTTCTCTTTATGTATATTTATTTCTGTGCATTTCTATCTTCTGCAGTCTTTCTTCTCTTACTTCCTTCCTTTTCTTTCTCTCTAACTCTTTCTTTTTCTTTCCTTTTATTTTTTTGTTCTCTGTCCCTCAATATCGCTCTTTGTTTCTCTCTCTCTCGGTACTCGTTCTCTCACCCATCCGAGTTACTGCATCCCACGCCGGACAAAGCGTGTCAGCGGCGGAGCGCGCTCCGAGTGCACATGTTCAGGGAGGAAGGCAGAAAATGAAGAAGAGGACGCAGAGAGCGCGCGCCGGCAGAGTTATTGCATACCACGCGCTAGAAATGTAGAGGCCACTCATGATGATTATAAGTTTTCGCGGATGCGTAACGGGATAACGACAAGCAAGGAAGGCTCAAGGTGAGACGTCCTCACTCCCTCCTCATAGGCGGGCGCACGAGGAGGGCAGGGGGGGCTAAGTTGCCTAGGGGGGGGGGGGGGCAAAGTCTGCCTCATGCATTGACTTAATAAGGAGCGGGGCTTTGCCCCCCTGAAGGGGAACCCTACGCACGCCTATGCTCCTCCTTCATGCCTGGTCTGGTGGAGACAGCCGCGTTTGTAACAGTCTACACGTTTAATGTACCATTGCGCTACAAGACAAGAGAAAAACGCCGCTTGGGACCCACGGCTCTCTAAGTGCCGCAGCCAGAGCATGTGGCGGTGGCGACATCAAAGACCAAATTTGAGCTTCTTATCGTTGTGCGAACGATCGCAGACTGATGACGGCAGAAACCATTTTGGAATGTCGTCCTGAAATGTCACTGCGTGTGAAGGCGACGAAGACAGCGCCCAACTTCTTATAGGCATCAGGCTTGCACCAGCAGTTATCGACTGATGGCCTTATCATGAGTGTGAGTTGTGTGACTCTCTCCCAATCTTTAAAATTATCCCGTCCCTTTTCCCTGTTCAGAGTAGCATACCGGGCCTTCTAGATCGGTTAACATCCCTTTCTTTCCTTTCTCTCCTTTCCCTTCTTTCCTTCGTGCCTCACTGGCACTTCGTTGACGCTCTTTACAACACGCCATGCGTGCCCTCTACTGAGTACGCGGGCGTCTATTTCGCATCCATCGAAAGGCGACCGCCCTCAACTGGTTTCGAACCCGCGTCTTTCGGGCCAGCAGTCGAACACCATAAATACAGTACAAACATAAATGCACTTGCACTCAACGTATAGGCTGTAGGAAGTCCGCAGCTGTGATGTGCCTATCCTTCAACGGCGCTTTCGTTCACGGCCAAAGCAAGCGCTGTTTTTCCATATGTGCAGAATGCTCGACGTCCATTGTGCGAAAGAAAACATTTATTTTTTTATTCAATGGCGCCAACACCCCTTCTTATGCTAGTGGTGCCAAGCGTGAACGAAGGACGGAGCTTAGCGCTAT
Organism: Rhipicephalus appendiculatus; assembly: GCA_030522465.1. Lineage (NCBI taxonomy): Eukaryota > Metazoa > Arthropoda > Arachnida > Ixodida > Ixodidae > Rhipicephalus > Rhipicephalus appendiculatus. The sequence goes on from JALIZH010032359.1 coordinate 109,110, forward strand.
TCCTGGTTTGCCTATTTTTTTTTCTTTCTTTCTTCCCTCTTTTCTGGTTCACTCTTGCTCTCTGTTTTTTGTCTGTATCTTTTTTGTATCTGGTTAACTAGCCTCCTTCCACTTTCGTTCCTTTTTTCTCTTTGTACTCATTCTCTTGCCCATCATACTGTCAAGTGGTCGTCAGGTGGACGTAGGCAGCAGTCGACGTGTCCAAGATGAAACATTATTTGGCCGAACTTTTGGCCGGGAAAGAAACTCAAGCTACAGCAAGCAATGCACGCTGTCCCTGATATCCGCGATTAGAGCGTGGGCCATCGAAAAACCGACAAGCGGTCACGCGCGTCGGCTTTTATTCGTGTATCATCGAAGATACCAGCGTTATCGCTAGCGGCGGCGCCAGATCTGGAAATAACTCAAATGTTCGCGTTCAGCACGTACCTTCATCGAAAGGTTCTAGGATTATCTAGATAGTTCCCAATCATTCGGGCACGCTTTCCGCAAGGCAGTAGTTACATTGTAAAGGGGTCGTAATGTGAGAATAAAAAGAAACGCAGCACAAGTGTCAAAATTTATGGCACCCTACGCCGGGAAAATAATAATAATAATAATAATAATAATAATATCTGGGGTTTAACGTCCCAAAACCACGATATGATTATGAGAGACGCCGTAGTGGAGGGCTCCGGAAATTTTTGACCATCTGGTGTTCTTTAACGTGCACTGACATTGCAGCCGGGAAAATCGGCGCACCTGTTTTGAGACCGAAGCAGAAGGTGAAGAAGAGGAAGAAGAGGGCGAAGAGAGGCGCGCACCGGTTCATGATGGCGATGACTTCTGATGGCGACTAACGCACTTTCTCCGAGCTTAAACAGCTTGGTTGCGAAATCACCTGCCGCAACAAATTTTTGTAAGAAAGTGTACCAGGTGGGACATAATGCCGAAACCGGCTGACCAGTGGGAAAATGCAAAAGGACGGAAAGCTGGGCGTGTTGGTTGTACATGATTTGAAAAACAGCGCGCAAAACCACAGCACACACAGAAAGGGATCGTACACAGCGCTGTGTACGTTCCCTTTCTGTGTGTCCGGTGGATTTGCGCTTTTTAGGGGCGAAGCTTCTTAGGGTGTGGGTCTGTCCCTCCTTTGTAGTATGGTAGCCACGTATAGTGGGATGTACCCACTCCACGTGATAAAGATGACGATGACGCCTGATGACCATGAAGAATAAGCTGCCCGCTCGTAACAAGACCACGTACTACGTGACGCCTACAGGCAAAAAAAGAGAGTGTTCCACACTCGCCGTAATGGCAACAGGCGGCGCTGACTGACGCTCCCACGTTTAAGTACACATATTATATACCCTATAAAGTGGACGGAGGGATGACCACCACCGTAGCTCAGTGGTAGGGGGTGCTGACACATCGGACGCGTTATTCGAAGGTCGCAGGTTCGGATCCTGCCGGTGGCAAGTTATCTTTTCGTCCACTTTCCTTTCTTCACATTTACATTACACTTACTTCTAATAGCTTCCCCTATACTTTCCATGGCATCTTTGTCTTTAGTTATCATTAATACTGTGTTTAACAAAGCAAACGAGCCCTTAAGTTTACAATTCTTTCCTTCATTCATAACGAGGGCCTCGTTCTGGCAGACTTGATGCCTTCAGGTGGTATGCGAGGGATTTATTAGTCAGCTGCCCGCTCGTAATAAGACCACGTACTACGTGACGCCTACAGGCAAAAAAAAAAGTGTGTTCCACACTCGCCGTAATGGCAACAGGTGGCGCTGACTGATGCTACCACGTTTAAGTACACATATATACCCTATAAAGTGGACGGAGGGATGACCGCCACTGTAGCTCGGTGGTAGAGCATCGGACGCGTTATTCGAAGGTCGCAGGTTCGGATGCTGATTTCAAATATGTAATTAGTTTTATAGTAAGTTGGACAATTTACGTTTTGTGCCACGACAATGTGTAAAATGTAGTTCTTTTTTAGACTCTTCTTTTGCCAGTAAATGTTTATTGTTCTGAGCCATTATTGGCTCATATTACTCCACATTATGTGCAGAATGTAAATAACTATCAAGAAAGCGCGTATAAGACATTTTCATGCACAAGAAAAATTGTAATGTGAGAAGCCTTGGAATGCTCGGACCATACTAGTTGCTTATTTTAGGTTTGTAATAATTATACTAGGTGATATCAAGTTTTAAAGTAGATACTTGCACTCTGCACATACAAAGAAATCTGTGGGCAAAATTTCATCTCGATCTGGCTATCAGAAGTACCAAAAACATGATGTAAAAGCTCATGAAGTTGCCCAGAATTGTGTCTTGAGAAAAACGCATTTTAAAGGTATAAGTGAAATCTCATCTATGCGGGAAAGATTTGTCATTTAAGATGATTTATTCCATCATGAGAGCTTGGTAATCATGGTTATTTTGAGCAAGTGACTTTAGTGAACCCCTCATGCGAAATGTAATGGCAAGCAGCGAGGTGACAATTTCCAGGGGACTCTAGACAATCGGGACTTCTTAGATTTTTAGTAGCCACCTTGCGCTCTTTAAAAGCGATTTTGACCTACTTCGAGTTTAATTACAATCTTGAGTTTTTTTTTGTCGTGAAAGTAGAGAAACTAAACTTGTGAAAGCAAATAAAAACAAAAATATGTATTTTTTTTAAAACAACTTGCGTTTTTTCGACTCGCATCACCCCTTAACAATAATATCGATATTGCGCTCGTAATGCCATGGCACCAATATAAAATGATTTAACTCATTCAACGCACATCGTTGATTGCATTTTTCTTGGTTTAAGCGAACATGGGACTGGTCATGAACACTTCGCAAAAATTTGTTGCTCACGCCGTCGTTAACGCCGTCACCTAATCGTACACTGCTCCGTCATGCCTGCTCTATTTTTTTTTATTTTTTTTACGTGACGGTGACGCGATGGAACATTTAACAAAGACAACATAATTTCCTGCCAATAGCAGGGCGCCCATGTCCGCAAGTACGGAGAGGGGCGGTTAGCGACGCTGTTGCTAAACGAGGGATGTCGGAACGTGCAAATGAAACTTCTGCGCAGAGCGAACGCCATATTCGCGCTGATGGCGAGGCCACAAGAGAAGTGCGGCCTCAGCAGACTCTCAAACACCGACGACGACGCATCAATGCCAATGTTCATGCTATCAGGGCTCATCGAGTTCAGGAACGGTGCTAACGCACAATAGTTTGCGATTAGCCAGTGCTAAACCACTAGCCAAGTCATTACAGATTTAATAGCTTTGAATAGGTCAATCTGTACGTAGATAACTTGTGGCACGACGATGGGTATACTTGGATGAAGGCTCTCTCGTTTTCGCTGCAACCACGCGCGCTAGGTAGAAATAATTTCCTATTCAAAATGGTCGCGTGCTCTTTTCGGCGAATGAAAAAAGATTTATTCAGCAAAACGCGGATTAGTAAGACGCCGCGCCACTTGCCTATGCATGAAATTCTATGAATACGGGAGAGGACAATGAACGCAAGACTTAAATCAGGAACAAGCCCAACTTGAACTTGACTGGCCACCGCCTAAGGATGCGTTTCTGGAATAATCCTCAACTGCAAGGGCGCCTTTGAGTCGAGCTTCACTCCATCAAGTCATCCTGAAAGCAACAGCGCACATGAACTGACTTAGTTGTGGATTTAAGGCATATTAACGCGATAGCGTTAAAGAGCTCGTGTCGCAGAAATTCTGGCGTCGGTGTCGGCGTCGGTGTCGTTGGTTGTGAGCGAAAAATCATCACCTTGTCCGTTACCGAAAAATCATCATCTTGTCCGTTACCGGAAAATCGAGAAAGGCCGTTTGCGTGGCAAGTAGGTGTTCTACCACACAGCCACGCGTGTGCTTGGGAATACAGTGAAAATAACTTTCTCTGCTTGGAAATGCAGTAAAAATAACTTTCACAAACGCACGCGTCCTGTATACAGGCTTCACACTACAACATGTAATATCGCACTAATATTGTGTGGTACAAGCGTACATCGCCATCAGGCGTCAGAACATGTGATTATCATAACGACTTCGTGGTTTAAAGCTGACCACCCCGTTAAAAAATGCACAGAAGTTACTAGGCGTACTCCCTTAAGGCTATCTAGTGGGTGCATAGCAAGTTCAAAAAGTTTTTTAACGCGTGTAATCGCTCGTGGTTTAAAGCATGCTACCCATTACACAGAATGCAGCCATATGCGAAAGTTTCACTGACACAAGCCACTTTCAACTTTATCGATGACGTTGTAGTAATCCACAATTTAAACTTTTCGACTAACATCATGGAATAAAAAATATGCAGTGAGTGGTTGAGGTACCCACTCGGGACAAGATATCTCAATTGCGTTCAACTCTTAAACGCGAAGCTTAAGGGTCCCCCCATTTTTGTTGATATGAACAGCACTGCACATGGCGGGGGGGGGGGGGGGGGGTAGATGAACTAGGTCAAATAATAAATATGAAGTAATAAACAGGACAGGTAGCATAGCATACTGATAAGTCTAGCAAAAGCAATTGATTTCATTGCGTTGTCATTGGCATACAAGCCGGCTTACTTCGCGTAGTAAGAACAGTGCCTCACAACATTAAGGATTATGTTCAAGTGGATAATCATAACAGTCGAAATACCCCGCTGAATATTAGCCCGTTCAACGAGCAATGCCACGTACTTTTCTTGATTGTTTCTTCGCACGGTGTCTTTAAATGCCGAATTGTGATCCTTGCCCAGGAAGAAACAGGAGGCACGAAGAAGAAGCAGAAGAAGAACGAGCCTCCATGATGTCGCAGCGCACCACCTCCGATCTTCCCCAGCCAGCGTCCTCATTGGCGAAGATGAAAAAAGGTTCCGCCAAAAGCAGAGTGCCTAGCGCAGAGAGGATGTGCCGACTGCCGGGCAGTGTGGGTTCTGTCAGCGCGGCGTCGCGGTTCCTCACCACGCCGAGGCTACAGGACGACTACATGACGCCATCAGAGACCCAGGTGGAGAGCAGGTCTGCGTTCGGCCACGGGCGATTCCAGAAGACGATGCTCCTCTGTGCACAGGTGCGCCCTAACGAATAATTTTCATATAATACGAATTCATATTCTGTGGAGGAACACATAAAACCACTTTTTCATAAGTTTATTTTCCGATTGTTCAACCGGCTTCGCTAATGATATGTCCTACGTCGTGATTCACTGAAATATTCTGTTAGCGAATTTTTTAGAGCAACATGTTTTTTTGAGCACGGGTCCTTGTGTATGACCTGTCCACAATTGCATAGCATTGCGAGGCAGGCCAAAGCCGGTGACTTCGGGCTATACTTGTTCTTTTGCGAGAACCTAAATATACGTATACCTGCGTTTTTTGCATTCCGTAATGCAGCTTCCCTAGCAGACAATCTAAATCTCGCCGCCTCAACACCTTAAGCGTTGAGGCAGCACGGTTGCTTTAAAGGACAATCGCGACAACAGGCTCAGGATGCTGGTATGTTTGCGTTCTGCACTGTGATCTCATACAGATAAAGTAACGCCACCTCGCTTAAATTCAAATTGCTCGTTTGTAAATCTCACAGCGAGCCTAATGTTGAGAGCCAATAAGTTTGTGTAAAGATACACATGTCTGAGAAACAGGATTGGTCACATTTCACGCACATCTAAGATACCTGGCAAGTTTCTATAAGAGCCCTAGGTCATGGCTCTTTTCTTCCCCGGGCGCAGACCGTGGCACGTTGACGCGCTTTCGGAATTTCTTTGTGAGCATCTGTACCCGTTACAGTGCCCTAAACAACCTGGAGGTCCAAATTTAGTTGTGCTCTTGTGGTGTTGCAGTTGGGCACGAGACTAAAACCTACAGGCGGCCACGAAAATTCAAAATGGTGCCGTAATAGCTGAGTCACACGTGTTTGATTGCCTAAATGTGGCCGTCGCTCGTTTAGCTAGCTCTTTTTTGCCGCAACGTTCCTTTCCTTGGCTCGACTCACCCCATGACCGAGTGGTCATTCGCTCCGCTATCACGAAAAGCAGCAATAGCGCGTATTTGCGGCTAGACAAACAGGCTCATTTTGCTGCTGGCATGACAACATTCTACGATACTCACTCTGGGTAGCAATGGAATCATACCTTCAACGTATCCACTACGTCATAATAATTATAATTTTGGTCAAGTAGAGAAGCACTCACAGTGTCATCGTTCCCTCTGCTGATAAGTGAGGTACCCGCTAGACATCTGCGAGCCATTGCGTGCATTTTGTATATTCTGTGGCTGATGCTTTGGCATTATGGCTGAGAACATTGTAGCGGGTGGGAAGCTTTAAGCAACACACTCATTGCAGAATTCCCATGGTGTGACGCCTACTTATTATTTTCCTCTTCTACCACGCTATATTACATATGTCAACACCATTCCTGGCCGCACATGGCGCTTGTAAAGGTCATTTTGCAATAGAGTTTGAAGCACTAGCGTACTTTGTGGTAGATTACAGTACTCCCACGAAGAGAGCCCGGGTTCGAATCTTATCGAGGATGTCTTTTCTGATTTTGCTCGATAGCGGTTACGGACGCCAGTGGTGCCAGCGGACAACTACGGTACTGTTGTGTGATCTCATAACAGATATTGCAGTAAAACCATAGCCCATCCATCACACGTCCTTTCCTGAAACATATATATTGAAAACGTTTCACCGCGAACGGGACGGAGCACAAAGAAGAGGACACTACACAACACTAGCGCGCGTAGTGTCCTCTTCTTTGTGCTCCGTCCCGTTCGCGCTGAAAAGTTTTCAATATGAATCAGTTCCAACTCGCCCCCCTATCTACTTTACTGAAACATATAAAAGTATAGTACGAAAGCAGTCCTATCTTTTTGAAATATTAAACACTCACCCCTATATAGGCGATATTCTTTTACTATCGAATGTCGAACCCACTTTAGGAAATGATATATAATCATGTGCCCCAAGCACCGGTCGAAGCGGCCAGCACTAGCTGGCTTAACAGCGCATGGAGATTGAAGTAGGGTTGGAAGCGTGCAATGACACGCCGGGCACAGGCATTGACAGTCGGTTCCACCTGTCTGGCAACACCACTCCAAAGGTGGGTTCCCCATACAAGCAATGAAAATGCAGGTCTAGTACACCAACAACCATTTCGCTTTTCCTAAATGCAGCTGGCAACCATGCTCGCCTACTCCTACAGCTTCACACTACTATTCATCGATCTTGAGCCGGTAGAGCACTGGTGCGCGCCTCCGGAGCAGTTCGCCAACCTATCCGAGCAGCTGTGGAAGGACACCGCCATCCCACGCGACTCTAACGGAGACTTCAAGCAGTGCGAGCGTTACGAGCCACTTGATTCGCCAGCTTCGCCACTAGCGACATCCACGTCCCATCCTGGTACCCCCCTTAGCCCATCATCTGGAAGACAGCACCCAGCCCCCTGTGATCATAGACAGGACCAACGTCAGCGAGGTCCGCTGTGAGAGCTTCGCCTATGGACCCGATACACCGGGCCGAAATGCCATCGCCCGCTGGAACATGGTCTGCGACAGGTCGTGGTACCAGGCACTCTTGAAAGCGGCGTACACAGGAGGTGAGCTTCCTTTTCGTCTCATTGGCTCCTCTTGGATGACCGGATGCCAGAACACGCCCGTATTAAGGCAAAAACCATACATGCATCATAGGACGAGAAAAGTGACCGTTAAGGCGGATTCACACCGGCGACTAGCACCGGTCGCGCGACCATTTGCGACTGGCGACCAAAAAAGCGACTGAAAGCGACCGATGTTCACACCGGCAGAGGCTGCATGCGAGCCACCGGAAGTCGCAAACCCAGAGAGTCACGTCCGGATATCGTTAACAGTGAGACAAGGGAGCGCAATAAAAAAGAAAAGAAAAAGCGACGAGCCCGGTTGCAAACAAATGCTGACGTCAATTCTGGGCTTCATTGATTGGTTCCAACCGTCCTGCGACTGCAGTCGCGCGACTGAAAAGTCGCTCAGCGAGCGACTGAGCAAAAGCAGTCGCTTTGCGACAGAAGCGACTGTTTGCGACTGTTTGCGACCAGTCGCAAAGCGACTAACTTGGTCGCGCGACCGGTGCTAGTCGCCGGTGTGAAGCAGCCTTTAGGATCGGCGCAGTCAGCACAATTCATG
>JALIZH010032360.1:0-17500 GCA_030522465.1 Rhipicephalus appendiculatus
CCCTGTACTCCCCGAGGAGAGTAAACTGTTCTCCAAGTAGAGCTCACATGTCTCTTTGAAGAGAATCGTATATCTGGCATGTCACGACTTGCAAAAAAAGTCAAAGAACAAACTTTTTTTTCTTAGAGCGCAGGGAAAGAAGCGGTTTTGAGATTTCTTTAAATATTTTCAATTTTGGCTCTCATGCAGATCAATTCACCCAAGCTATTTGAGCAATAATGAAAGAAATACGTTAGTTGCACAAGACATTTTACCTAAGGGCATTATTTATTGCAGGAAAAAGAACTAGAGACTGTTGTTGACATGTGAAAAAGCGCTATTTCACCAAAATGCCTGTAGTAATATCTCTTGGAAGCCCAAAACCCATTTCCACCATAATAAAACTTTCTCTATTTCTCGAATCACTACGTGTTAGTTCGGATAAGGAAAGTATGGTAATTTACACTTGCGAATGTGAATCAGTGATGCCGTAAACATGGACATTCTGATAATAGGTTATTAAATCATTTTCTTTCAGATTTCATATGCCCAGTGCGCATCCGTACAGTTTTCCAGTGGTTTGCGATACAAATATGGTAAGCCATAACGCAATTAGAGTAGCTACGCCATTAGTCTTTAAGATATCTCAACGGCTACCAGCGTCGTGCGAAAACATATGGTCCCTAGTATCTGTAACTCACGCCACACACACACACGCACACACACACACACACACACACACACACACACACACACACACACACACACACACACACACACACACACACACACACACACACACACACACACACACACACACACACACACACACACACACACACACACGCGCGCGCGCGCGCACGCACACCTTGCACGACCGATCTTTCACACATGCTTGAAACTTCGGACCCGTTTGCAGCACCGCCACAAGCCCCATTGAGGATCAAAAAAAAAAGAAACGTCTCATATTTCGATATGACTAATGAACAGTTAAGACGAGAACGGTACACCTATTGCTTGGGAACACGGCACCTCTCGCCTAGAGTCGCGACCATTCATTTCTCCACGGTTCATGCGCACGGTAGTTTCGTCCGAAACATGGTTGAGAGCGCTACACCACGGTGGCGCATGAGCGCAGTCACGTCTTTTTATCTCAGATTGAGCGGGTTTCTTAAGCGCCGAAAAAATCTACACGCAGCTCGTACGTGCCCACAAAATTATTTCCCTCTAAAACATAACAAAACGTGTTCGACCTCAAAGTGCAGGTCAAAAATGGTGCATGATTGTTCTGCCTTAACTTACTAATGAAGCGCGATATAAAAATACCCCTAAGGAGCGCCACATGGCGGCAAGCCATTCTTCAAGCCTTTCTTCTGATTAAGGCTGGACCAGGGGCCCGAAACGTCAGTTAAATCGTTTCATTAGCCCGTACCAAACCAGTGGCACTGTCCCAGCGCCAAACCTGATTATTGGACCAATGTGGCGCTGGATATTTAGAAGCTGACACGCTGCACGAGGCAGATTGGACGCTGGCGCGCTGCCACTGGGACACGCGTTATGGGCCTAATTTGGGCTTTTAAATTGTTTTTTAAAAAATTTTGGTTATGCCCACATCTTTATTAGGACTGAAACACGAGCACTGCGACAAAAAAAGGATGAAAAAAATGTATAAAAAACCAGCGCGTGGGCGCCGGACCTGCTACCCTCGACGCACTACTCGTCGTGAGTCTGACACGCTACCCGCAACGCCACACCCCAAAGAGGAGATTGCAGTCATTTTTTTCTTCATCTTATAGATAGCTGCTGTATCCAATAGTTTTATTTTTTCTCCTTAGAAGCGCGGATTTTCGTCTCTTCGTGCTCGCGCCAACCTGACAGGAGATTGTTAGTTTGTTTGTTATGGGCTGCCTTGGATCATAACATCTATCTATCACATTTTGCAGCAAAACTTATTAGCGTAATCGCAGATGCGTTGCGGCAATTGCACCTGTCTGCTACGCGGTTAGTCATACCTATGTAGAAAACATCGTGCATCTTTTCTGCTCACTGAACACTGTACTTTTCGTCACCCGTTTGGAAATATTTTATGTCCCCTTGTTTACGTTCCGCCTACTAGAGCCGCAGTAGCCGAAACGACCATTAGGCTTAGGGCCGTACTCCATGAGCCAAGGTTGTTGTGAAGATCGTGGATATTCCATTACGAAGAGTCTAATAACCGTTAAAATGTAGTTTCGATCATAACTGACCCAAGCGATGTCATATTTGCACCTTCGACTGCATGCACAAATCAGAAGCTAAGAACGCCGAGATTGGGCGTTGCAGCGGCTAACTGCTGCCGGTGACGTGCGGCTTTCTGCGGTACGAGCGGGAACGACCGACTGGAGCAGGTAGATTTTGATTACCAGACTAATACTACTGCCATATTGTGTTGTGAATGATCAGTTCTTTGGATGCGGTTTATAAACTACATTGACGACACTTGAGCACACTTCAGGGAAAGCGCACCGCGAGCGCGCGCTCTACAGATGTTTGCTTCAGCGTACACGCACATCCGTCGCCTAACCAAAACTAAAGCTATAAGTGCGTACCACACAGAACAGACCATTTTGAAAATATTCGGCGAATTTTACGCTCGACATCTCGCGATTCAATATAAAGTCTTATATAAAGTCCATCGAGCGCACCCAGTTTCTTCCAATGTGCCGCCGGTGTTCCCAGTGTGCGGGCAGACACTGTACAGCGTGACCAGTGCCTCCCAGCACGCAATAATACACTGGGCCACGCTGTACAGTGTGTCCCAGTGCGTTTCAGCGCACTGGGTCACACTGGCCACGCTGTACAGTGTGTCCCAGTGGCCCCAGCGCACTGTAGTACAATGAGACACACTGTACAGCGTTTCCAGTGTCACACAGCGCGCTGGAACGTACTTGGAGACACTGGAAACACTGATTTTTTCGATAGGGTATCTATCTATCTGTCTATCTATCTATCTATCTATCTATCTATCTATCTATCTATCTATCTATCTATCTATCTATCTATCTATCTATCTATCTATCTATCTATCTATCTATCTATCTATCTATCTATCTATCTATCTATCTATCTATCTCTGCATATGCGCCACACTTCATGCGGGTGAGTGAGCGAGTGAAAGGTGCGGTCCCGCAATGTTGGTAATATCGCCGGCAGGGCTAGCCTGCAAGCAATATATAATTTCTTTTTTTTTTTTTCTGTAAAAGGTAAGTCTACAAATTGGTTCTGCAGGGTCCCGCAAGTCAGCGGTAGGGTTAGGGAAGGTGGATTGACCGTCATGTGCCTGTAGCTCGAAGCGAAAAAGGAAATCCATTCAGATTTTTCATAACGAAAGCTTCTTTATTGCCGAAAAATTATTCGCGTTCCGAGGAATAAACTCCCGAGACTATCGTTTTCCGGCGCTCTCGCTCTACCTATTCTGCTAACCAGAAGGGTACCAAGTGGCATAGCGAAGGCAATTCATTCAACAATTCGAAAAAATGGATGAAAAAATACCGCACGCCGGAATACTGCATTCGAGTTGTCGAATAATTCGCCCTCGTGCTACCAATGCCAATTGCTAGAGTCGTGGATAGCTTACTGGCAGAACGACCATCCCGGAAAAGCGTTGGTCTCGGGTTTTATCCCCTGCACAGGACCACTTTTTTCGCCAACCAAGCGTTCTTTCTGAGAAATCCGCATGGATTCCCGTGTGGCTACGTGCTACGGATGGGTGGTTGCACATTTCCCTTTCCTAAAACTTAAGCCGTGCTCCAATAGGAGTGTCGACGTTACGTTGTAACATAAGTTACCCTATAAATGAAGGAAATAAGTGTAAGTTTAAGGGCTCGTTTGCTTTGCTAAATACAATAGTAATGAGAACTAACAGACAATGATGCCAAGGAAAGTATCGGGGATGTTATAAGAAGTAACTGTAATGTAAATGTGAAGAAAGAAAACTGGACGAAAAGATAACTTTCCATCGGCAGGGACCGAACCTGCGACCTCCGAATAACGCGTCCGATGCTCTACCACTGAGCTACAGTGGCGGTCATCCCTCCGTCCACTTTATAGGGTATATATGTGCATTTAAACGTGGGAGCGTCAGTCAGCGCCGCTTGTTGCCATTGCGGCGAGTGTGGAACACTCTTTTTGCCTGTTTGGCGTCACGTAGCACGTTGTCTTATTACGAGCTGGCAGATGACTAATAATCCCTCGCATGTACTACCTAAAGGCATCAAGTTACCCTATAGGCTGATATGCTTCTGAAGCTCACGATATGCACACAGTTAGCCAAGTTACGCAATTGCGCGGTTCCCTTGGTTACGCTGGGCTCTATGCCAAACAATGCGGCAAAAGCAGCTCCTCGTTAACTGAGTGCTTCGCGCCAAATTAAGTCCCAGAACGCGCGGGATCAGACAAGAGTTCTGTTAATTGACGATATACCGAGTAGTGCTGTGCACGGGCCGAATTTTAGAGCCCGAGCACGGCCCGGACCCGCTGACGGCGTCGAAGGCCCGCCCGAGCCCGACGCTAAAAGGCTGCGAGCCCACCCGGCCCGGCCCGACGTACAAAAACAAAAGCCGGGGCCCGGCCCGTTCCCACCTCACATTATGAAGGTTTGCTGCGGAGCAAAGATGTCGCTTTCCGATAGTGTGGCATTTTATTCAATATGTTAAAGTGAAACATAAGCAAACAACAAGACGGTCACTATATTCAACGATTCCAAGTTGTGTAAAAATAAGCTGTCCAATGATTCGGGCTTGAGTGAAGTGCGGCGCTCCCGCGTCATATATCCTGCCTAACTGAAAGTCCGTTCGCTACTCGCACTGGTAGTCGGAATCGCCAACATCTTTTTCACAAGCAAAATAAGCTTGGAATATTTATAGTGGTTGATCCCAAAGCTCATCTTGTGTCACTTCACCTTATCCCTTTGAGTTTAATGCGGCTAAAGCAAAGGATAACCGAGAAAGGGGGTGGCGGAGAAGGCGCTATGTGGTGGAAAACAGTTCCGGCACAACGTCTATATTTTTGGATTGATTCGCGCTTTGAATCTGGCACGGCCCGCCCGACAAAAAACGTAGCCCGAGCCCGGCCCGGGTCCGAGATGAGAAGACGTCGGCCCGCCCTAGCCCGGCCCGCGGGCCGGGGCCGGGCTCGCTTTCGGGCTACCTGAAGCCCGTGCACACCTCTAATTCTGAGTTATCTTCACTTGATGCAACGAGGTTGCATTACTTTGTTCTCCTACACCACAAAACTTTAACGCGCACAATTGACTTTAATCGGGTTGGTATGCAAACACGTTTCTTGAGGTCCTGCAATATCCCTACTCCTGCGCGACTCGGGCTGTCACGTCGGAACCTACGGGCCTAGCTTGACAGCCGTGTCGCTAGCTTGCTTGACGGCCCACTGTTAGTCGGTCAGGTCGAGACTGCGAAGGGGAGCAACCCACCTGGTCCGTATAGTGTCAGGGTTTGAGCTTTTGCGTTTTGCTTCACATTTTAAGATCATGTGTGTTTAAGTGTAGCATTATTAGTAAGACCTATTTCGTTCACACTATTTGCGATGTCAAGAAAACTGGTACATATAGCAATTTCCCCGTTGATAATTTGGTATATCTTCCAAAATATCCCCGAAAGTGTGCGGGAATACGACTGCCGCATGTTGCCTTTTCTCCCGCATTAATTTCTTAACATGTATAATATAATTACTAGATATAACGCCACCTTTACTTTTCTTGGCTTCATTGTCTATCTTGTCTCTTGGTTGTCATTAATGCATAGAGTCAGGGTTCGTGTAGGTGTCTGTCTGCAGCAGCCTTAGTGTCTGAGCGCAATAGAGCTTGATGATTGGTAAGGGACAGATTCTACGAGTGAGATTAAAATGCTGGGGGGTTCTATTTGTGACTGCAGTAATTAGCGAACACCTTTTCTGTTTTTTTTTTTCAGTCCTGCACCAGTAATAGCACTGCCGATACGGAATGCGGACCTGGTTGCCAATGCGTTTACACGGCAGGAAGTGATGGCACGACAAATAACAGAAAAATGCATTGCTCAGCCCTTTGACTAAATCAAACCTGCTAATTCTGCAGTCAAAAATAAACGAAGAACTTCAATGAAACTTCAAAAGCATTATCGTTGTTTGTCTGTTTCTCTTACATCAGATCAGTATGTCTAAACAGTCATGGCTTAATTTAATCCACATCAATCTTGAGTAACATTCACCGCTCTGCTGCCTTTCAAACACTGGGTAACGCGCTCAGTGGGTGCCTCGGGCCGCCTTGGCGGACCTTCTCCAAGAGGTTTGGCAACCAACAGACTTATTTATACTACACTTCCTTCCGCGCTTCCTTGAAGGATTCAGCTGGAAGATTTTTCTCGAAAAAAATTGGCCGCATATTTGCGTGCTTCGCTGCAAATGTCGTCGAAAGACAATAGTTTTCTGCCGGCCGTACTACATGAGTCCCGGTCTCATCCACGGCCACCCGGGATGGTGTTCTCGTACCATTTCCGTCCTGACATGACCAAGTGTCTTCTCGCCGCAAGCGGGATATTTTTGGTACCGTTAAAGAGCAGCTTACTAGTACGAGAAAAATCGTTTTGCTCTTTAGTGTCCCTGAAAGTTGATTGCGGAGAGTAGGCTCGAAAATGCACTGATATTGGCGAATGCGTAGTAAGTGGCTTTATGTGTTTGAGTCAAAGGCGTCAAAAGCCGAGAAGTCGCGTAGAGCGACTGCGAAAAGAGCCTCCCTTGTATACAGCGACGGTAGGGTTCCTCGATGCAGGCGCTCCCCTCCGCCCCTAAGCGACGGGGGCAGACTGCGCCAGCTATCGTGCATCGGATGAAACATGCGGCAAACCTCGCAGACAGACGACGGCTCTTCGCTTTTGCGAGGTAGCCCGCATTTTCAGCGTAGCCAAAGAAACACTAGGGTCTTTAGAATTACGTATCTATGTACTTTCTAATAAAGGAACACACCACCGAATATTTACGTACTGACGTTGCGCCTCAGATATGTGTATATTGCTTTTTGACCGACAATGTTGACAAGTATGAACGCAGCTCCCTGTTCAAGATGGCTGGGCGTTCAGCAAGTGCTTAAACTTTAGTCGGGTGGCTGAATCAAGGTCTATCCAAATAGGCCGCGAAACTTCGGGTGAAAAGCGGTTCAGAAGCTATTGCCAGCGACATCAGCATGGGGAGTTATGGGAGCTGCGATTGCAGCGCGACTATGTTTGGAGGGAACAAACACTAATAGCGAGAAATGAAGTTTTATTCAAAGGCGAAGCAATCATTATGTTTGACAAATGACATTTATTTCCCCAACAATATTATGTAGGTGCAATCAGCAAATAATTTATGGCAGTGTCTTATTATTACGAAAAATCTTTTTCTTAGCGCCCTCTGCGCACGCCATTTATTACTCAGTGCAGCCCTTGCGCTGCATGGAAACGCGCACTCGTAAAATTCGTCTGTGATGACTAGAGGCCGGATTTTTAGGCACTAAAAAATCGCGTTTTAGGCGCCAAAAAACAGGCAGACAAAACACAGTTTTAGGCCTCCAAAATCATAAATATAGGCACAATAAAAATTTACAAAAACTCAAATTTTCGAAGAAAGGTTTGCTTTCCTGTGTCTACAACTGGAAAGCAAACGAATTTTATAGTTTATGATGGCACAAAGGCGTCAATGGTTTAACTAGCCATGCTATTGTCCGTTTTCCCGCACGGTTTCCAGAACACGGTCTCTTCTTTTATTGCCCAGCATTGGTGAGTTAGGTGTCCGCCGTCGAATAAACACGCTCCTGGGTCTCTTTCTTTCCGGCATTTCTGCGAAGGGCAGCCCAGGAGCCAATATCCAGACCGCTAAAAGGTATGAAGGGTCTTTTAGCCTCGTATTGGCCTGGGGTAATCGCGCAGGGTCAATTTATCCTCTGTCTGTGAACACCTTAAAGGCCCCCTTACCAGGTTTGAGCATTTCGAGCTGTCAAGCGTAATGCATGCACTGGGCGCTAACGATCACGTCTGCCAAGATTTGCAACGCTACGCACCCCGGAAAGAGGTGAAATGTCAGACTAAACGCCGCTTGCCCTTGATCTCACGGGCGCGCGCACCAATATGGAGGAGGTGACGTACAATAAGGAATAGTCCTGCGTACGTCAGAGTAGTACGTGACACTGCGAGAATGATTCGAGGCGACATGTGTAATTTGTGCAATCTGTTGCTTGAATAGAACAATGAAAGTTGTAGAAATATTAAAACATAGAAATGGAATCTGTGTGCGTTTTTATTTATTATTTTACTTCGAATCGAGTGCGATGCGAGACTAAGCTACCTCTATTTCATTTGCGTCCGTGTTTTCGCCGTTGCCGCGTCGTGCCGGCGCCAGCCCTGACAACGCTTGGCGTGTTTTTGATACATTGTCTATTACAGCAGTTCCAGCGGTGCGACGCGCTGTGTCGTGGTAAGAATACATCATCCATGCCAGCCTCTCCAAGCGCAAAAAGGGATCCATCCCACACAAACGGGCACTACACTTGAACGCCGAAACGATACAACACCGCTTGTGTGCACGACCTGGCTTGGGCATGTCAAGCGCACCCAGTGTAACCTTGCGTGCGCATGACGTGTTGATGCGTCTGCGTCGTGTGAGCTTCCGGCTCCGAGTTCGTCCGATACCGAAGAGGGCAGGGAAGAAATTTGGCTTGCCAGTGGCAAAGGTTTCAAGCTCACCTACCAGCATCATGCTTTCGCGGCTCGTAATGAACCAATCAAAAAGTTATTGTGGTACAAAGCTCTTCATTGGGCACGCAACAACTTCCAGTGTTTAACTAAAGTTTCTTACGTGACCTGGTGAAGCGCCCTTTAAGAAGTAAATTACAAACGAAACAAAAGCCAAATGAACATCTGATTTCTTTACCTGCACTCTACATTCCCCTGACGGCACTCCATGCATGGTTTCGCATTCGTTCTCCATCTTCCTGCTGCTGCACAGAGGTACCTACTGTTTTCTGCCCCCCACCACACCCACGTCTTCAAGGAGGTGCTTCAATTCCTTGGGAAAACTGGACTGGAAAACCGGCTGTAAGAGCCGCCCTCCACGTCCTCGGCCACGAACGCCACTCTGTTCTTTTCTCCTCTCCTCTTGCCACCTTTATTTTCCTCTCCCCATTGCACTGTATACGCTGGGACGTGCTCCCATTTAGGGTTGCAGAAATAGCGCATTTTCCTCTCCTCCTACTCACCCTGCTCCAACCGCTCGCGGCATGTCAGTGCGGTGGGGTGAAGGGGCCGGCGCGTCCCATTTCACTGCTCGGTTGCTTACCGGAAGTTTGTTGAACTAGGGAACTAAGTTGTGGCACCCCATAGAGTTCCGAAGCGTCAATTTTGCCCGGTAATATGAATTACGGGCTCAAACTGTACTCGAAAGCAAAATTTGAGTTTAAATAGTGCTCATATGGGCGCCGTTTTTTGAAAATAGGCATTTACAGGCACTTATAGACATTTAGGCACAAACCCCAAAAATAGGCATTTATAGGCACTATAAAAACACTATAAAAGCCCTCCCCTAACCCCTAATTCGTGCTCATATATCAAAGTGGCACGATAGGAACGCAAGGAAAAAAATAGGCATTTGCCTATAATCCGGTCTCTAGTGATGACACACCCCCCTCACGTGTTTTAGTGTTCCGCACTTGCTTGCGTTCTCTGAATTATTTTGGTGAAAATTTAAGTTGTGCTGTGAGCCAAGTTGTGACGTGCGTTGCATCGTTGGTGAACGTCGTGAGTACAGTGTCCAACAGGCAGCAGGACGATACGGATAACATTTAACGTCGAGTGCTTGCCTCGGTACCTGCGGAAAGGATGTGCTGTGCAAAGATGCAGTAGCAACACACGTATGCCTGGCTACCCATGTCTTCTAGATAAGAAACAAGGGCAACGGTTCGGAGGACTGTGCTCACTGGACTTTCATGCATCGGTATATTCCTGCGGCCCCGCTTTCTTCTTGAACACGCAGTGCCTACGGTTATTCGTGCTATCGGTGAGCAGATCGCTAAGTTATCTATCGGGCTACAATTCGCATACCTGCATTCGCATACGTAACGGCAATTTATTGGAGCATGAGGCAAAACAAAGGGCACATAGTGTCCGCACACCTTTTGTGCTTATTCACTTGATGCTCATTGTGTGCAGTATAATAAAATTGAGTTATTGTGACCATTGAATAAAACTGAAGTGCCATAATTTTGGCGGTAGTCAGCGTCATTTCTTCTTGTTAGAAGTGAAGAACACAAGCAATGTGTACACCAAGGAACCTACGTATGTGCGAAGTAAACAAGCAACGCTGCAGATATGAAAAGTACAATCCATCTTTGGAAGATGCCGCGAACGCCGAATAAAAGTTCTAAGAATAAGTTTCCTAGTGAAACCGAGGCGAATTGAACGGTAGTACACTTAAACATCACTATCTAGTCATGAGTCGATATTAGTTTGTCTGGCGTTGACTTGAAGCGCATTCGTGAAGGACTCGCCGGTGATCGCCTTAGCGCGAGTCCTTAGCAATCAGGGGCCTACGAAAACTAATTTGCGGTCAAATTTCGCGCTAGTGCCTACAAAATGACGTCACTTGTTCACCAGCTATTGCGTCACATCCGCTTTATTTTTTGTTCCGCCGGAAGTGTTTCCTCCTCACACAGATGGCGCTAAGCCCCATGAGCAGCTGATAAGACGCCATTTTCTGAACGTATGGGCTTCTATGGAAGCTTCGCTACCAGTTACATTTACCTTGGGCTGAATAGTGTGACAGACCGAAAGATAGAAATATAGGCAGATAGACCAAAATTTCTGCCTTGAAGTATCCCAAGAAAGACTTTCGTCTTTAAAAGAAAGCCTGCAGCATATCACACGAGCCCTCATACCTCCGTGTGGGTCAGTCCTCCCTCGTATTCAAACCCACCAAGAGGAGGTTGCGTTGCCGAGGTTTCGTGACAGGGATAAGCACGCACCGAGCGTGGCCATTCTGGCCGCAAAAGCACTGCGGCTCAAGTGGTGCACTATTCCCGTTTTCTGACGCCACAATCCTCCTCGCACGTGCTGCGGACTTGCCCATGTGTGAACTTAAGCTGCTTTCACCGTCTCCGTGCAACTGGCCTTCGGCGCGCGAGCCATGATGTTTTCACAAGATTTCATAGCCAACTTTTAAATGCGAAGCATTTCTTAGCGAACTTCGGCGACTGTAAGCGTATCTATCTATCTATCTATCTATCTATCTATCTATCTATCTATCTATCTATCTATCTATCTATCTATCTATCTATCTATCTATCTATCTATCTATCTATCCGCCTACGACATTGTGCTCTCCTGATCGTATTGTTAATGGGACGTATACCAAAATTGGTATGACATAACATGACTGTATGACCAACATGAATGTCTGGTTATATCATCAAAATCATGAATAACTTGTCATGAATGGTATGATTTACACTCCATGTCCGTGGTGCTCCTGCGGGCGTTTGCTTACCTTGATATACCCCAAAATTGGTATGATGAGACATTTCTGCATAACCAACATCAATGACAGGTGGTAATATGAAAATCATGACATGGATGTCATGTATAATGCGATTTAAATACCACGCTTATGGTGCGCTGATGGCCGTTTCGCTAGCTTGAGATACACCAAATCTGCATTGAATGAGGTGACTGTGTGAGGAACATAAATGACAGGCGGTAATATGGAAATCATGACATGTCATGTGCACCTTCACTTCTGTGCCACGCTCATGACACACTCGTGGGCGTTCCGCTAGCTTGATAGACACCAAGTTCGGTATTGCATGACGTGACCGTGTGACGAACATAAATGAGAAATGCTAATATGGAAATCGCGACATGTCATGTACAACATGACTTGTAAGCAACGCTCATGGCATGCTCGCGACTTCGCGACTTCATGGCACGCTCGCGAATTTCGCTAGATTGATATACATCAAATTTGGTATTGCATGACGTGACTATATCAGGAACATAAACGAAAAGTGGTAATTTGGAAATCATGATATGTCATGTACTATCCGCGTGAAATGAAATCCGAACAGCGGCAAGCATTCGCAGTGGTATAGGGCACGCCGTCTAGTTATCACCACTGACAGGCGCGCATCCGGTTCGGCAGCACTTCGCATACATGCGCGAATGTCCATACTGATAACTGGACGGTGCGCACTATACCACTGCGAATGGTTGCCGCTGTTCGGGTTTCATTTGACGCGGATAGTACATTATGAATTGCATTGCACGCTCATGGCACGCTCGCGGCCGTTTCGCTAGCTTGATAAAGATCAAAGTCATCATTGCGTGACGTCACTGTATGGCGAACATAAATGACAAGTGACAATGTGGAAATCATGACATGTCATGTGCAACATGACTTCAACCCACGCTAATGGCGCGCTCGTAGCCGTTTCGCTAGCTTGATAGACACCAAATTTAGTATTGCGTGGCGTGACTGTGACGAACATAAATGACAAGTGGTAATATGGAAATCCTGACATGTCATGTACAACATGACTTGCATGCAACGCTCATGGCACGCTCGCGACCATTTCGCTACCTTGATATACATCAAATTTGGCATTGCGTGACGTGACTGTATGACGAACATAAGCGACAAGTGGTAATATGGAAATCATGATATGTCATGTACAAAAATTGAAGGACACTTTGTACATTCCAAAGCGTGTTCGGCGAAAGCGCGTGGCCATTCCACTGACGGAAAGACGGACGGAAAGACCGACGGACGGACAGACGGACGGACGGACGGACAGACGGAAATACGGACGGACGGACGGACGGACATCCGGACGGACGGACGGACGGACGGACATACGGACGGAAATCCAAACGGACGGACAGACGGACATCCGGACGGACGGACATCCAAACGGGCGGACGGACGGACGGACGGACGGACATCCGGACGGACGGACATCCAAACGGACGGACGGAGATCCGGACGGACATCCAAACGGACGGACGGATGGACATCCGGACGGACATCCAAACGGACGGACGGACGGACAGACGGACATCCGGACGGACGGACGGATGGACGGACATCCGGACGGACGGACGGACAGACGGACGGACGGACGGACGGACGGACACTGGACGGACGGACACCGGACGGACGTGAGCATGAGACATTAAAGGCTTTCGCCTTAATATGACTTGCATGCCACGCTCATGGCACGCTCGCGGACGTTTCACTAGCTTTATATACATCCAATTTTTTTATTGTGTGACGTCACTGTATGGCGAACATAAATGACAAGTGGCAATATGGACATCATGACATGTCATGTGCAACATGACTATTATGCCATGCTCATGGCACGCGCGTGGCCGTTTCGCTAGCTTGATAGACCCCAAAGTTGGTATTGCTTGACGTGACTGTATGACGAACATAAATGCAAGTGGTAATATGGAAACCATGATGTCATGTACAACGTGACTTGCATTCCACCTTCATGGCACGCTGTGGCCGTTTCGCTAGTTTCATATCCATCAAACTTGGTATTACGTGACGTGACTGTATCACGAACCTAAATAAAAAGTGGTAATATGGACATCATGACATGTCATGTGCAATACGACTTGCATGCCACGTTCATGGCACGCTCGCGACCAGTTCGCTAGCTTGATATGCACTAAATTTGGTATTGCTTGACGTGACTGTGTGACGAACATAAATGACAAGTGGTAATATGGAAATCATGACATCTAATGTACAACATGACTTACATTCCACCTTCATGGCACGTTGTGGCCGTTTCGCTAGCTTGATATCCGTCAAGCTTTGTATTACGTGACGTGACTGTGTGACGAACATAGGTCGACAAAACTTGTCGAGCTCACTCAGACTCACTCATGAAATATATTCGGCGCTTAGGGCTCATTCGCACTCAGAATCACCAAAATATTTCTGAGCCGGACTCACTCGGACTCACACTCACGAAAATTTTCTTCAACCGGACTCACTCGGACTCAAATTCACCAAAATATTACTCACCCGGACGCACTCAGACTCAGATTCAGGGTTCGATCTGAATCTGAGTGAGTCCAGGGTGAGTCGACTCATGAGTCCGTTAGCCTCGAACTATCTTTTTCGACCGTGGTGTCAATGCTCTATAACACCAATATCTCACGTAATCGGTGCGCTTCTTGGCGCCTTTTGATATAGTACCTTCGAATACGACTTCTGAGTGCTCGTAAGCCAGTAAGATCATGTTTCTTGAATGAGATGACAACATATGATATATTTATCAGGAAGTTCATTGAAAGAGTTACCAAGGGGAGAGGGGGTGGAGGTCAAGGCGCTCCCCTACGTAATTCGCGCCTCTCATCTATAAATATTGAAATTGTGTATGGAAGACACTGCTTTGGAATGCGGGTGAGTAGTCGTGAGTATAAACGTGAATCCAGGCAAGGCTGATAGTAATGTTGAAGATGAGTAGATATGACTATAGGTCGGCAAAAAAAAGTGGAACTTGCTCAGACTCACTAAAGAAATATATCTTGTGCTTTGGACTCACTCGGACTCAAACTCACCAAAAGTTTCCTCAGCCAAACTCACTCGGACTCACACTCACGAAACCTTTCTTCAACCGGACGCACTCGGCCTCAAACTCACCAAAATATTACTCATACGGACTCACTCAGACTCATGAGTGAGTTCGCCGACCTATGGCTGACGAACATAAATGAGAAGTGCTAATATGGAAATCATGGCATGGCATGGAGAACATGACTTGTAAGCAACGCTCATGACACGCTGTGGCCGTTTCGCCAGCTTGATATACACAAAATTTGGTATTGCGTGACGCGACTGTATGATGAACTTAACTGACAAGTGGCAATATGGAAATCATTACATGTAATGTGCAACATGACAGGACATACTGACTTGCATGCCAAGCTCATGGCACGCTCGCGGCCGCTTGGCTAGCTTGATATACACCAAACTTGGTATTACGTGACGTGACTGTATGACGAACAAAAATGACAAGTGGTAATATGGAAAGTACTTTTTCATGAATCGAGTGCGTTCCAACACCGAAAGCTCTGTCCACGTTGCAAATTCACTGCTGCCTTTGAATGACTGCATCTCTGACAAGTAACGGCAGCACTCAGAACGTGTCGCATCCTCTGCTAAAATGCATGGCGATCACACATGTGGCACATTTCGTTGAATACCGCACTTGAAAGAGCTCATGTAGGCTATGTGATGCTGTGAATGGCACTAGGCTTTGCCCGATTCAGCTTCCAGGTATAAAACGGGGTAGTTCGGCTTCACCTTTGCGTCACCCCACCAATGAACGTCGGCTTCTTCACCCCATCACGGCTAACGGGAAAATTTCGGCTCGGCAGAGCACATTATACAGACCACAGGCAACCTCGCTACGCTCCCAGGATCCCGCGTCAAAGTTTCATTGCCGTATTCAGAATGCTCAGTCAGCGCGAGGCGAATACCTTGCTACCGTTGTGTCCGCGTCCTCTGAAGCGAGCGTCTACGGCGAAGTATATTGCTGCTGTTGGCCACATCGAAAGCGGTTAGCGGCACTTGCCAATAGTCGAATGTGAGATGGTGCAGCGAAAAAATAGCCACGCTTATCACCGCATTTTAAGCATGAAATATCAGCTCTTGTTGTCCGTGCCGTTCACGTGAGCTTGAGCCAAAACCAGAGACGTTATCCAGGCGCCCAATAGCGAACATCCGGGCATCAATGAGAGAAGAAAACGAGAACATCCGGGCGACCAGTGAAAGGCTAAGAAAAGCGCTGTCTGTCCTCGGCCCTTTGTGCAGGACCGCATTAGATATTTATTTATTCATTCATTTATTGAAAAAAAAAAACTCCCAAAGGCCCTAATGACGAGAGCATTACATGGGGGGGGAACAGACGTCAGTTACATGTTATATATGCATTTCAAATGTCGGAAAACAAAAGTGCAAATTAAATGGAGTGATACAATGTACAAAAATCAATTCCAATCAGACGAAGAAGATGAAACAGCAATCGGATTCACCAGAAAATCACCCCAGACGACAAGGAAAAGAAAATTTACATAGTAAGATTAGGTAGGAAGTTGTGCATTATTAAGATCTTGAAATTTGCTAAGATTGTGTTCCGTGGCAATGTTTGATGGTAATGCGTTCCACTCGGTTATTGTACGTGGCAAAATTGAATGAGCATAATGTGAAGACTGGCAGTTTATTCGTTTGACTTTATATTTATTATCACGACGAGGGAAGATAGGTAGCGGTGACTGAAAGAATGCATCGTGAAGAGAATGGCGATGACAAAGTTTATGGAGGAGTGATAACCGGGAAATTTTACGGCGGAGTGCTGGGCTCTCCAACTCAGTTTTCTTATTTAACGAGGTGACGCTAATGTAATGTCAATAATCAGAAATAAATGAATCGCACAGCACGGTTCTGCAGGGCTTCTGTTATTGGTAATATATATTTGTTGAGGGTCCCAGATGGCAGATGCGTATTCTAATTTTGGACGGAGTAACGTTATGTATGCTAGTTTTTTAATATGCATTGGGGCTTCTTTTAAATTCTGTTTAAGGAGTCCAAGGGTGCTTTTTAGCAGAGGCGAAGGTAATATTAATGTCGTTGATCCATGATAAGTTCGACTGGAGATCGATGTCAAGGTATTTGTAAGTGGTGGCGAGTTCAACAGGGCTGTTATCAAGGGAGTAGGTGGTCGGTATGCGTTGCTTATTAGTAAATTATATGAGCTTAGTTATGGAAATATTTAATGGCATTAACGTTTCTGAATTCCATGTCCTTATTGCGTCTAAATCAGTCTGTAATAATTGACTATCTGTGTTACACGTTACACGTCGGTAAAGCACACAATAATCGGCAAATAATCTAATTTGTGACGTCACGGAAATGGGTAAATCATTAATTTCAGGATTGTGGTGCTTCCGTCAACTGTGGCACAGGCGAAATAACGCTGAATAGTGCGCTATTGTCTACACTTACCGACACATCCTTGCAAGAGAAAAAACTATCTTGTGGTTTCGAATGATTTGCTTATAGCGCCGTGGTCGCTATCACGTGTTGCTGTTAATGGCCCTAGTGCCGACCTTTCATCGTTTGACGCGCAAGTTCGCCCACTTGCGGCGGGTTGTGTAAAGAAAGACGTACTCGTGCCATGTTCTCTCGTGACAGTTGTGAATGGCGCCTCAGACTTGTGGGCTTTCAATTGTTCTTCGGTCCCTGCAATCCCTCCCGCGCGGCATGAAGCTAGCGGACTTTGATGCAGTCGCTTACAACTCTATCACTGTTTTAAGCGAGGGAAGAGCAGACTCAAAATAGCGACCCCCGGCAAGGCGCTTCCGAAGAGCAGGTCCTAAGGAGGATCAGCAAGTCCCTGCCCTCAAGTGAGCGCCACGCCCTCGCGCAAGTCCTTCTGACACATCTCTCTGTG
>JALIZH010032360.1:20000-23785 GCA_030522465.1 Rhipicephalus appendiculatus
AGACCAAATTATTCGGCTAAAGGCGCACGCTTCCTTCTGGTCGTGTCACGGAGTCTTCAATTGGACATACTGAGAGCGATGCAGGACGATGCGACAGCTGGTCATCTGTGCTTCATCAGGACTTTGAATCGGATACAAGAGCGCTTTTTCTGGCCCAGAATGCGAGACACAGTCAAGCTCTATGTCGCAAGTTGCGAACAATGCCAACGCTACAAGCGCCCTTCGACTCCTCCATCGGGTCTTCTCCAACCACTGCCACCACCTCGTCTACCATTTGAACAAGTGGGTATCGATCTTTTGGGTCCATTTCCACGATCATCTAACCACAATCGATGGGTGATAGTATGCGTCGACCACCTGACCCCTTACGCAGAAACGGCGGCCATACCATCTTCGACAGCTGCGTGCGTGGCCGTGTTTTTTGCTTCGATTTATAATTCTTCGGCATGGTCCACCCCGTGTGATCATCAGTGATCGTGGTCGTCAATTCGTCGTGGATGCCGTCGAAGAACTGGTTCGTCTGTGCAATTCGCAGTTCCGCCATTCATCGCCTTATCACCCTCAGACGAATGGGCTCGTTGAACGTACGAATAGAACTCTCACTAACATGTTGGCTATGTACGTATCATCCGACCACAAGGACTGGGATGACGTTCTCCCCTTTATTACTTATGCTTATAACACTGCAAAGCATGAGACGACCGATTACAGTCCTTTTTACCTCCTTTATACGCACGTCCACCGTTAAGCTGCATCGACACTATTCTACCGTTTGAGTTCCATAGCGACTACTCTGTCTCCAAGACGCTCTGTCTTGCCGAAGAGGCCCGGCGTATTGCACGTCTTCGTACTCTGGCATCGCGGCACCGATCGAAAGAACGCTATGACAGCCGCCATCAGTCTGTCGCATACTGCAAAGGAGACTTTGTGGGGTTGTGGACCCCGCAACGGAAACGTGGCCTATGCGAAAAGTTTTTACCCCAGTACACGGGACCATTCGTCATTGTTGACCGCCTAAGTGATTTGACGTACGTGGTAGCACGCTTGACGTCAGCTGGCCGTCTTTCAAGCCGGACCCAGCTGGTGCATGTCGCTCGTCTTAAGCGGTTTCACCCTGACCATTCTTAGTGATTCAGACTCGCCCAGCGGGCTTCGCCTGGGAACCGGGGAATGCACCGGGTATGAGCCGAGCAAGAAGTAGAGGAGGGGAAGACGCGAGCTGGTGCAGCCTGCCGACGCCATCATTGCCCGTAGATCAACCTCGCCCTGTAAATAAACATCGTTCAGCCAAAACTGTAACAATATATTAGAAAAGTTAAAGGTCCAAGGACGCTGCGCTGAGGTACGCCAGATGATACACCAGTGAAACATGAGTCAGAATTGTTAATAGATGTAAACTGAATTCGCGAAGAGAGAAAATCGGTGATCCATGTGATTATTTTGGGGTGAATGTTAAGTCGGGAAAGTTTGAGCAACAACCTCTGGTGTGGAACACGATCAAATGCCTTCGAAAAATCTAAAACTATGGCGTCAACTTGAAAACCAGCGTCTATCAGTGCGTGAACATCGCTAAAAAAATTGAAGGACACTTTGTACATTCTAAAGTGTGTTCGGCGAAAGCGTGTGGCCGTTCCACTGACTATGCCATGTCTTTTTTCTTTTACACTCTCAGTGGGATAACACACAAAGCGAATGTGCGCGTGTTTTCTTTTTTAATTTTTTTACCGCGAGTCGCAGCGAGACGCGAGACTAATCTTCCTCCGTTCGCATGCGTTAGTATTTTCTCGCGCTTTGTGCATCGTGCAAACGCCATAGCGTTCCAGCGCTTAAATTGACGGGTCCTTTGTAAAATCGAAGGTGTATTCCGTGAACGCCTGTGTCCATTGAGACGGCGTCGGTCAGAATGATTGCAAACACTGGGCACAAGCAAAGAGCGAGCGCTGTAGAGTCCGACGCGACCGGCGTCCGTTTGCGCATCCCGGCGGCCACCTGGCTCCGTGCCAGAGCTCGGATGGACGGGACGGACGGACGGACAGACAGACAGACAGGCACACGGACAGACAGACAGACAGACAGACAGACAGACAGACAGACGGACGGACGGACACCGGACGGACAGACGGACGGACGGACACCGGGCGGGCGGACGGACGGACAGACGGACGGACGGACGGACGGACACCGGACGGACGGACAGACGGACACCGGACGGACGGACAGACGGATGGACGGACGGACACCGGACGGGCGGACGGACGGACACCGGACACACAGACGGACGGACGGACGGACAGACGGACGGACACCGGACGGACACCGGACGGACAGACGGACGGACAGACGGACGGACGGACACCGGACGGACACCGGACGGACATGAGCATGAGACATTAAAGGCTTTCGCCTTAATAAAGCCGGCGAGTTGGCTGTCGCATGAGTAGCCTTTGCGAAAACCGTGCTGGTGCTTAAAGATTGTGCTATGTTCTTCAAGGTAGGTGATGACTTCAGTATGTATACGATGTGCCCCAGTAATTTACAGATTGTACTGAATAATGAGATGAGACGATAATTAAGGGGAGAAGCGCGATCACCTGATTTGAAGATGGGTATGATTTTGGCTATGCGCAGTCATCGGGGATGCGACCTGTTGATAGCGATTGGGAAAATAAGCTGTTAAGATCGAGCAAATACTATGCGATGTGTTTCTTAAAATTTTGTTATTGAAACCTAAATGATCGGAACTGGATGACGTTTTGAGTTTCGTTAGAAGAGATAAAACAGCGGGCTCACTGACGGCAACCTCGTGCATAGCGATCCCCATTAAACCCATTAATGTAGGAAGTGAGTTTACGCTTTCGCGAGTGAAGACCGTTACAAACGCGGCATTAAGAATTTGAGCGCATTGTGAATCGGGGGTGGGATCACCATTAGGATCTGTCAGACTAATGTCAGCACGAGTTACCGGGTTCACGACTCGCCAGAATCAACGAGAGTTATTTTTTAACAAGGATGATAAGTCGTCAGAAAAGAAATTGCGACGAGTGAATTTAAGCAGTGCTTGATATTCCTTTTCGCGCGTCATGTATTTCGTATATGTACTCGCTAGACCATTCTGTTTGGCCCGCCGGTATAGTTTTTTCTTTTGTTATTAAGTCGCCGAAGTTGGTTGGTAAACAAGGGAGAGCTATTTTTGCAGGTAATGGATAACAAGGGAATGAACATGTCGACGAGATGAGTTATTGTCTGATGAGACGCTTGTTAGTGTCTGTGATTTCTAATACCGGCGCTCTAAAGGCAGATACAGGGCGCCATACATATGATTGTCATTTTTGGCGCTGATACTGGATTGCTTGTACGCCGGCGAGAGTTGAGTTTCACGTCGCGGGTTTTGCGCTGTATCCTCCGAAAGGTGGCATCCTGCTGTGTGACAGGCCCATTCCGGCTAAGCAAGGTTTAAGGCCGGCACTGCGTCGTAGCCGCATATTGATATTGCGGCAAGCGTCATTTTCAACCAATCTGCTTTCCGGGTAGTCATTTCACCCCTGACCCGAGAATACGGAAGCAACAGCCTGAAGAGATGCGCGAACATCGTCGCTGTACTTCGATCTATGAGCTTCGGGCTTATTACGCGAGTGGCCAGGTGGTACACTCGAATCACTAGCCGACCCGAAGGTCGCGGAATCGAATTCCGGCCGCGGCGGCTGCATTTTCGATGGAGGCGAAAATGTTTGAGGCCCGATGTACTGAGATTTAAGTGCACGTTAAGGAACCCCAGGTGGTCGAAA
>JALIZH010032361.1:0-30614 GCA_030522465.1 Rhipicephalus appendiculatus
ATATAGACCAAATTTGGTATTGCGTGAAGTGACTGTATGACGAACCTAAATGACAAGTGCTAATATGGAAATCATAACATGTCATGTGCAACATGACGTAGAACATGATTTACATACCACGCTCATGGTGCGCTTGCGTCCAGTTCGCTAGCTTGATATACACGAAAATAGGTTTTGCGCAACGGGACTATGTGAATAACATAAATTGCTGGAGGTAACATGAAAATCACGACATGCATGTCATGTACAACGTTATTTACATGTCACGCTCATGGAGCGCTTGCGTTCAGTTCGCTGGGTATTGCGGTATTGCGTAATGAGTATTGCGCGACATGACTATGTGAGGTACATAAATGGCAGGTGGTAACATGAAAGTCACGACATGCATGTGAGGTACAGCATGGTTTTCTCCTTGCTGGCTGCTTCGCATTACATCGATTCTCACAATGCGTGCGATCTGCCGGCTTTTCTTCCTTCAGATATTTTTCCTTCAACAGATTTTTTCAGCAGATATTTTTGCTTCAGCGGATATGTTTCCTTGAACAGATATGTGCTTGCGCATCGTCGGCAGATCTCGTTACTTTAGGAGGATATTAAAAGCTAGCATATCCTACGCTCAGCGCTCGCGTGATGTTGTTAAAAACTCGCAAGGGTGTATTCTGTTAATCTTGTCAGTCTCAATGCATGATGACACAATCATTAGTACTTGTTCCTTCATATGCTTCTGTTATTTTCATTTTCATCGTAGCCTAATATGTCAAGACCGTAACTGATGCTTCCGCTACCCAATTCTCACCTAAACTGCCAGTGTTTCTAAGAGCCAATTTACATAATCATAACCACCCTCGGGGGCAGCCTTGTCAGTTGTGAGCTCATCATTTAAGAATTTTGAGTGTGGAGCACTTTAGGGGGAGCTGGGCTCTCGTATGCTGTCGTATGCTGCGATCGTATGCGGTCGCCAATCGCTCGGCATAACGCAAGCAAAACCACATCTAGCATAGCCAACTGTAGCAACGGACGCCTTGCGGGGTTGGTTGGTTCATTCTACACAGGTAAATAATTGCGCGAAACTAGAAAGGGACACCCCGAAGAAGACACACGAAAAGACCCAGTGCAATCTGTTTCGCTCGATCTGTTCGTGTGTCCTCTTTGTGGTGTCCCTTTCTAGTTTCGCGCAATTATTTAGCTGTATACAACTGTAGCAGATTGAGCGCGCACTCGCACCAAAGCATTCTTCCTCTTCTTCTTCGAGCGCCTTGATGATCATATTACGTGTGGACATAACTACTACGGCTAGAGAAACACGAAAACACGTATAAAAAAATTGATAGAGGAAGCAAGCAAGAAGTAGAAAGAGAGAAAGAAATGGAAAAAAATAGGGAGAAATATAGAAATAAATAGAAATAAAGACGAGAAAAAAAAACAGAACAAGTTTAGGCAACTTCGCACAAGGGGGGGCCAAGCCTGAAGGAAGTGCGGAGCCAGGCAGCCTTCTTTGCTTCTCTTCGGTTTTGTCTCTTTCCGCTTTTTCAGTTTTTTTTTCTTTTTTTAATTCGATTTATTTCTTCCTCTCTCTTTATAATTTCTTTTTTTCTTTGGTGCCGTTTCTCTTTTTCTTCCTATTTTCCCCCATTCTTTCTCTATATTTCTATTTCTCGCTTGTTTCCTTTTTTTTCTATATTTACGACAGCCGGAGCCCTTACAGTGCTCCGCACTTATCATCATCAAGGCGCTTGAAGAACAAGAGGGGAGAAAACTTCGCCTTGGCGCGAGCGCGCGCTTTAATATGCTACGGATGGCTACGCTATTCGTGGTTTCGCCTGCGTTCCGCCAAGCGACGAGAACGTACGATGTTGAGAGCATACGACAGCACACGGCAGCATGGCCAACTAAAGTGCTCGGCACTTAAATCTGGAACAGAGAACGAGAAAGGAAAGAGAGGAGGAAAGAAAGAGAAAATCGAAGAGAAAACAAAGAAGGCTGCGCAGTTCCGCACTTCTTTCAGGCTTGGTACGCCTAGGGCGAAGCTGCCTTTACTGTATTTTTTGGTTTTTTTTTACACGAAAGTGTTAAAGTTGTAGAGAGCACCAAGGTCACTTCGCTTGCTGCAGCGGCCGCGTTTGCGATTGTAGCGTGCTGCTCACACACGATGAACACTGGACTCCCCCACTCATGTCCCGGTAGCAGCTTCAAACACAACTTCTTACGGATTACCTTTCTACGGAAGAACTTTGCTGTGTCAGGCTGAATTGTGACGCTACGTCCCGCCCCTCAATAGACCTTTTTCAAGCGATCCCAGAACGACCCGCGGACGCGCGGAGAACTGTAAAAAAAGTGTGTACGCCGAGCGAGCTGGCTGACCGCGGGTGTTCCGTAGCTCGCTACTCGTTGCGCCGTGGGAGCAAGAAACAAAAACGCGTCGCCGCTTATTGACTGTTATTAGGTCCTCAATACTACACATGTGCGAACGTGCCAGCATTTATCTCTAAGCATGAAATGTGAAAGGAACACTGTAGGCCGTCATTGTAGGTTTTAGCGAGCGGATGTATGTCGGGCGGAGCAGTTATGCGGCAGGTCAGTCATCGCGGGCCGATATATGTAGTGAAAACGTATTATTGTGAGCCGTGTGAGGTGGAACACAGAGTTTATGTTTATTCAAAGATTACTTGTTCGCAAAGCCGCTATGGCATTTAATGCAGTAGCGGCTTGTGATCGGTCTGTTAACACCAAACTGCAGAGAAGTGTTACAGAATTTTGGTATGCGTATACAGATTATTATTTGATTTAAATAGAAGTCACTTGCTGTAAAAATAAGTGAACACATTCTAAACGTGTTTAAGGATGAAGGGAAGTGACTAGAATCCACTTGTCGCAGTGCCTTTCTCTGATAATTGGCAGTTTCATGATACAGCTTTTTAAGACTCACTGCGGAGTATATTTGCTGGTAGTGTTAACCGAAACCAGTGTTTCATTTCGCGTCGGCGCATTCGAATATTGTTAAACGAGGAAATGTGATGTCATGTTTATGTGCGCTTGCCATTCGATAAAAACTTGCCCACAAAAGCTGAGCAGTAGTTTCTAGCTGCAAATGATCGCTTCAAAGAGGTGGTGTACCCTGCGTATCATTGCATCGGTTTGCCAAAAGCTCATTCGCATTGCAAAGAAAGATAAAAAATGGACGTCTTCCATACGTGGGAATAATGAAGAAACTAGGAATATGGCAGTT
This sequence comes from Rhipicephalus appendiculatus, assembly GCA_030522465.1. Lineage (NCBI taxonomy): Eukaryota > Metazoa > Arthropoda > Arachnida > Ixodida > Ixodidae > Rhipicephalus > Rhipicephalus appendiculatus. The sequence continues at coordinate 3,227 of JALIZH010032361.1, forward strand.
ATTCCGTATATACACAAAAAGACGCACGACCTGAAGAGAGAGAGAGAGAAAGGAAGAAAAGAGGAAGGCAGGGAGGTTAACCAGATGCTAGGATCTGGTATGCTACCCTGCACTGGGGATTGGGGAATGGGGGTTTTCGAGTGTGTGTGTTCCATCTGTTCTTTTTAAATGCGAAGCATTTCTTTGCGTACTGTAAGCACTTTTGCGTTTCTATCTACGTATCTATCTATCTATCTATCTATCTAGCCGCCTACGTCTGGGTGCTCTCGTGATGGCCTCTTTAACTTGGGGTAGACCAAAATTTGTATGGGAGGGTAAGACGTATTTACGAATACGTCTAGCTGGTCATTACATGAATAACGCGAAAATCCCGTCGCGTACGTCGTCAAACTCATTTCTCCAGGCACTTGTGGCTCATACCCGTATACCACGGGCCGCGATATGTGGGTATGCGCCACAGGACTTTGACAATTTATGTCTACCCAGGAACGGCGAGGACAGGCATTGGTAATTTAAATGCGAGAGCGTTAACATAAATTGACATCTGTCACGAAGCTAAAGGCGCTTCGCTTTAGTGCAGGATAATTATAATGAATAGACATTGAAGGACACGAGGCCGTTTGTTTGTGAACGAGACAAACACGTTATATTTACAGAGCACGAGGACAATAAAGATAACGCAAGAGCAAGCAAAGCAAAAGAATATGTACAGACTAAAGGGCGACAAGTTTTCAAAGAAACAGTTTCACCGTTCGGTATAACCAGGCAAAGACGCCGCAGGGGAAATGCTCACAAGTGCGGGCAGAGATGGCAGTTGAGGTGGTGGCGTTGCAGAAGCGACGACAGAAAAGGACGACAGCAGACGCCGTGGTAGACGCCGGACCCGGTGGAGGTCATTGGCCGGACGCCCTTTCGGCGTTCGCCAGCCAATGCTTGCTGGTCGTCGCGGAGTCGCAGGAGGGCTTGAATCGCGCGTCCTTGCGACGATCCCAAGACGCCGGCGCCGGGTAGAAGCTTGACGTGGTGCCAGGTGGGAGCCTGCAGCGAGCATCAGCCAGGTACGCGGCTGGCCGCTACTCCCGCGCCCTGGACACCGTCTTCTCCCGGCCACGTCTGCCCTGCAACTCCGTTCCACTCTCGAGTGTCGTCTTCCGAGCCACCGTGGAGAGTGCTCATTGGTGGAGTCCTTCTTACGCCTCGTGCAGCAGGTGCAGAGTGCCATCTTCATCGTCGTCTTCTACATACGGTCACACTTCGCTCGCGCACATCATCACAACATCGGTGGCGTTGACACTGGTAATTTAAAGGCGACAGCGTTAAGAAAAACGGACACCGGCGGCGTTGACGCCAGGAATACAAAGAATAGAAATCAGAGTCCCAGCAGGAATCGAACCCAAGAATTCTGGGTGACAAGCAAGAATTCTACCACAGAGCCACGCCAGGTCTCGAAACTGCTTTGGAGGAACACCCTATGCAGGCGTAATGTTGGTGAAACGTATATTGTGGTTGCAGTGCTGGCTATCTAATTTTATAAACATTACATACGTACTCCTATGACGAAGGAATCATGTCGGGTTAACGTCAGTTGTATACTTAAGCGCCGTCCATTGTAGTTGGTATACGTAGCTTTATCCAAGGCTACCATCCTTGCAATCACAAGCTCCACATATCAGCTTACGGCGTCTAGTGTTGGTAATATCCATGTTTCTGTTGGCATCGTTACACAATCGTAAAGATTTGGTTATATGAAACATATGCGACTGTTCAACATGTCTGTGCGTGCAATATTTGTACATATTGTCACGTGGTCGTGACGTCGACGAAGGTAGAAGTCGGTAGGTCCAAAATGAAACTGTTTATTAGGCCGAACTTGTGGCCGGTAAACTTGTGGCCGGTAAACAGAAAGTCAGATTACAGCAATACACACTGCACTGATAGCGGCGAACAGCGCGTCGGCCGTCGATCAAACTGAACATCGTTGGAACGCGCCGGCTTTTATAACGCACGCGTCGAACATTCTAGCCTTATCAGTAGTCGTCGCGCAAGCTCTGGAATAATCTTGAGTGTTAGCGTCTTGCGTGCAATCTTAACAGAACGATCTACTACAAGCGAGAAGCTTCTGGAACAATAAGGCGCGGTCTGCGCCGAGTACTGCTGATAATCTTTGTGGGCGGAAATCGAATACAGCAACTGTGAAAATTAGAAACGCGCGTGGCAATGCCCCCCCTCTGAAAAAGCATCGTCCCGATGCTTAAAACAGAACACGGGGAAAAAATGCATGCAACAATAAATAACAACAATACAGCAAGAAAGTACAACAAAAAAACCAATAAGTGCAGTCCTCAGGTTCGCTAACGCGCGTAATACGGTTTGAGACGCACGACATGGTCGACTTCAGGTCGCGCACGGCGCTGTTGAGAGTTCGTAATGCCGTCCGGGACAACCTCGTAGTCCAGAGCACCTAGACGTCGAAGCACTTTGTACGGCCCGAAGTATCGCCGAAGAAGTTTTTCACAGAGTCCACGTCGGCGTATCGGCGTCCACACCCAAACGCGGTCGCCGGGCTGGTATTCCACGAAGCGTCGCCGAAGATTGTAGCGGCGGCTGTCGGTCGTCTGCTGATTCTTGATTCGCAGGCGGGCGAGCTGTCGGGCTTCCTCGGCGCGCTGTAAGTAGGCGGTGACGTCGATGTTTTCTTCGTCGGTGACGTTCGGTAACATGGCGTCAAGCGTCGTTGCCGGACTCCGTCCGTAGACCAGCTTGTATGGCGTCATCTGCGTCGTCTCTTGTACGGCCGTGTTGTACGCGAAAGTCACGTACGGAAGGATCGCATCCCACGTCTTGTGCTCGACGTCGACGTACATGGCCAGCATGTCGGCGATGGTCTTCTTGAGACGCTCGGTGAGGCCATTGGCCTGTGGGTGGTAGGCGGTGGTCCGGCGGTGGCTTGTCTGGCTGTATCTCAAGATCGCCTGAGTTAGGTCAGCAGTAAACGCCGTACCTCTGTCGGTGATGAGAACCTCTGGGGCGCCATGTCGAAGGACGATGTTCTCAACGAAGAACTTGGCTACCTCGGCGGCCCTGCCTTTAGGCAGGGCCTTTGTTTCGGCGTAGCGGGTGAGGTAGTCGGTAGCCACGACGATCCATTTATTTCCGCAAGTCGACGTTGGGAACGGCCCCAGGAGGTCCATCCCGATCTGCTGGAACGGTCGCCGAGGAGGCTCGATCGGCTGAAGGAAGCCTGCTGGTCTAGTGGGCGGTGTCTTCCGTCGCTGACAGTCTCGGCACGTCTTTACGTAGCGGGCGACATCGGTGGCAAGGCGCGGCCAGAAGTACTTTTCCTGTACCCTTGCGAGCGTGCGGGAAAGTCCGAGGTGTCCGGCCGCCGGGTCGTCGTGTAGTGCCTGGAGGACTTCTGGTCGTAGTGCTGCAGGCATTACGAGAAGGTAGTCGGCTCGAAGTGGCGAGAAATTCTTCTTTATGACAACGCCGTTTCGCAAAGAAAACGACGCGAGTCCTCGCTTGAATGCCTTTGGAACAATGGCGGTCTTGCCTTCGAGATACTCCACAAGGCCCCTGAGTTCCGGGTCGGCTCGCTGTCGTTCGGCGAAGTCGTCGGCACTTATAGTTCCCAAGAAGAAGTCATCCTCCTGGTCATCCTGCTGCGGCGGGTCGACGGGGGCTCGAGACAAGCAGTCGGCGTCAGAGTGTTTTCGTCCGGACTTGTAAACGACGGTGACGTCGAATTCTTGAAGCCTTAGACTCCATCTTGCGAGACGACCTGAAGGGTCTTTCAAGTTAGCTAGCCAACACAAGGCGTGGTGGTCGCTCACAACTTTGAAGGGCCTCCCGTAGAGGTAGGGGCGAAACTTTGCCGTAGCCCAGATGATGGCGAGGCACTCCCTTTCTGTTGTGGAATAGTTGGCTTCTGCCTTGGATAGCGACCGGCTAGCATAACCGATAACCCTTTCCACGCCGGCAGTTCTCTGGACAAGAACGGCGCCGAGTCCTACGCTGCTTGCGTCGGTGTGGATTTCCGTGTCGGCGTGTTCGTCGAAATGCGCAAGTATTAGAGGCGTCTGCAGGCGTCGTTTCAATTCTTGAAATGCTTCGACTTGCGCCGCTTCCCACTTGAATTCCACGTCGTTTTTCGTGAGCTGAGTTAGTGGCTCGGCGATGCGTGAAAATTCCTTGACGAAGCGTCTATAATAGGCGCACAAGCCGAGAAATCGGCGTACGGCCTTCTTGTCGGTGGGCGACGGGAAAGCAGCGATGGCAGCTGTTTTCCGTGGGTCGGGGCGAACTCCAGACTTGCTGATAACGTGACCCAGGAACAGGAGTTCCTCGTATGCGAAGCGGCAATTTTCTGGCATCAGGGTGAGTCCGGAAACCTTGATTGCTTGAAGTACTGCGTCAAGTCGCCGGAGGTGTTCGTCGAAGTCTGAAGCAAACACAATGACGTCGTCCAGGTACACCAGGCAAGTCTGCCACTTCAATCCTGCCAGTAGTGTATCCATAACCCGTTGGAAAGTCGCAGGCGCCGAGCAAAGACCGAAGGGCATGACTTTGAACTCGAAGAGACCATCTGGTGTTATAAACGCGGTCTTCTCTCGGTCTCTCTCGTCGACCTCAATTTGCCAATAGCCGGTCTTGAGGTCCATCGACGAAAAGTACCTCGCGTTGTGGAGTCGATCCAGGGTGTCGTCTATCCGTGGAAGAGGGTACACGTCCTTCTTCGTTATTTTGTTCAGGCGGCGATAATCGACGCAGAAGCGTAGGGTTCCGTCCTTTTTCTTTACTAACACAACGGGTGACGCCCACGGACTCTTTGAAGGCTGGATGATGTCGTCGCGCAGCATCTCGTCGACTTGGTTCTTTATGGCCTCGCGTTCCCGCGTTGAAACTCTGTACGGGCTCTGACGTAGTGGCCTGGCGCTTTCGTCTGTTATGATGCGGTGTTGTGCGACTGGGGTCTGTCGAACTCTTGACGACGACGAAAAGCAGTCCTTGTATTGCAGGAGCAGGGTTTTCAGCTGTTTTGTTTATGTGTCGGAAGGCTCGGATTGACGTCGAAAGATAGTTGGTGAGCTTGCGTCGTCGAAGCACGTTCGGTAAACTCGGCGAGGGCGAGGGCATCGCTGGCTTCCACAATTTCTTCGATGTAGGCGACCGTCGTGCCTTTGCTCACATGCTTGTATTCGTTGCTGAAGTTCGTGAGCATCACTGTTGCTTTCCCCTTCACGCAACTCCGCGATGCCTCTTGCGACGCAAATCTGACGGTTTAAAAGCAGGTGCTGATCGCCCTCGATGACGCCTTCGAAGTCCGTGGGTTTTTCGGTGCCGACGGGAATGATGACGCTGGAGAGAGGCGGAACGGTGACGTGCTCTTTTATCACGTTCAATGCATGGTACCCCGGCGTCGTCTGGGTAGGCAGCGCTTTTTCTGAAGTTAGTGTTATCGACTCAGACCTTAGGTCGATGACGGCACCGTGGTCACTTAGGAAGTCCATTCCAAGTATCACATCCCTGGAGCAGTTTTGTAGGATTACAAAGCTCGCAGGATAAGTCCTGTTATTGATGGTGACTCTCGCCGTGCAGACACCAATCGGCGTTATCAGGTGGCCTCCAGCTGTCCGGATTTCGGGTCCACTCCAAGCGGTCTTTACTTTCTTCAGCTTGGTGGCGAATGGCCCACTGACGACGGAATAGTCGGCCCCAGTGTCGACGAGAGCGGTGACGTTGTGGCCGTCGATGAGAACGTCGAGGTCGCTAGTCCGTCGCCTTGCGTTGCGGTTAGGTCGCGGCGTCGGATCACGGCTGCGTCGATTTGTTGCGGCGCTTCCATGCTGCGTCGTCAGGTCTTCTTCGGTCCGCGAGGTTTCGTCGGCAGGGCTTCGTCTGCTTCGCGTCGCGTTCTGCAGGTCTCGTCGCGTTGTCGTCGTCGGCGGCCGCGGAGGATCTTCGGCATTTCGTCGTAAAGCAACCGCACCTCCATCGGTTGCTGCCCTTAGTTTCCCTGATACGGGCTAGGCGACCGGCCCCGGTTTGGGCCAGTGTACTGCCGGCGGTGCGGTGACATGTAGCGGCCGGGCGACGGCGAGCGGGAAGGTCGTCGTTGCTGCCACTGTGTTCCGGTGAGGTAGTCGTCGATGTCGCGAGGCCGTTCGCCTGGCTGCGGACGCGGCGCGTTGACGGCGAATCCGCGTAGCCCCATCTGTCGGTACTGGCAGCGGCGGTACGTGTGGCCGGCCTCCCCGCAGTGGTAGCAGAGCGGGCGGTTGTTAGGGGGCGCGCCAGACGTCGGTCTTCCTTGGCGTGTAATGCGGCGCATAGCGCTGGTCGACAGGGGGAACGGTAGGGCGTCGGTGGTGGTGGTGGTGTCTGGCGGCCGAACTGTGGCGATGCGCTGTCTTGACGTTGTCGCTGAGCGGGCACAGGACGGCGGACCGCAGCGGCGTAGGTCATGGCCTACGGATGAGGCTGCGGTATTTCGGGAATTCCGAGCGATTGATGAACTTCCTCGCGGGCTATGTCGGCGATCGAATCCACTTGAGGCTGCGGCGAGGGTAACAGCTTGCGCAGCTCCCGCACGATCGCTCGGATGGTCTCGCGCAGATCGTTGGTGCTGAGGGTATGAGCTTCGGCGTAGTTGGTTGTTGAAGAGGGGCGGTTATACTGCCTTGTCCGCATCTCAAGTGCCTTTTCGATTGTCGTGGCCTCGGTAAGGAATTCGTCGACTGTCTTGGGTGGGTTGTGGACAAGTCCCGCAAACAGCTCTTGCTTGACACCTCGCATCAGGAACCGGAGCTTCTTCTCCTCAGCCATGGCGGGGTCGGCGTGCCGGAACAGTCGATTCATCTCCTCCGTGTAGATAGCGATACTTTCATTGGGAAGCTGCACACGGGTCTCCAGTATAGCCGCGGCTCGTTCCTAGCGGACCACGCTGGTGAACGTGCTTAGGAACGTCGTCCGAAAGAGATCCCAGGTCTGTAACGTGGGCTCACGGTTCTCGAACCACGTCCTCGCGGCGTCTTCTACGTAGAAGTAAGCGCGGCGCAGTTTTTCGTCGGAGTCCCAGTTGTTGAAAGCCGCGACTCGTTCATACGTCTCCAGCCAGGTCTCGGGGTCCTCGCTTGGCGATCCGTGGAAAGTCGGTGGCTCTCTCGGTGGCTGGATCACGATCGTTGCAGGGGACGCAGCGGCCGTCATCGTGCCTGTCGTCTTCGTCGCCGTGCCTTTTGGCTTGTCCGGTAGGAGTCCGTATTGTGGTGCCAGTCCTTGTAGTCTCCGGCTGGCTCGACTCTCCTGGATGGTGTCGGTTTCTTCTTGGCGACTTGGGCTGGGTTCACGGCTTGACGGGGGTGTCCGGTACATGAACGAAAAGCACCTCCACCAGATGTCACGTGGTCGTGACGTCGACGAAGGTAGAAGTCGGTAGGTCCAAAATGAAACTGTTTATTAGGCCGAACTTGTGGCCGGTAAACTTGTGGCCGGTAAACAGAAAGTCAGATTACAGCAATACACACTGCACTGATAGCGGCGAACAGAGCGTCGGCCGTCGATCAAACTGAACATCGTTGGGAACGCGCCGGCTTTTATAACGCACGCGTCGAACATTCTAGCCTTATCAGTAGTCGTCGCGCAAGCTCTGGAATAATCTTGAGTGTTAGCGTCTTGCGTGCAATCTTAACAGAACGATCAACTACAAGCGAGAAGCTTCTGGAACAATAAGGCGCGGTCTGCGCCGAGTACTTCTGATAATCTTTGTGGGCGGGCGGAAATCGAATACAGCAACTGTGAAAATTAGAAACGCGCGTGGCAATATCTTTAGCGTCATTTTATAACGTTTCACTCAATAAAAAAATTACAACCCAGTCACCTTACCTCCGGATGCTTCGCATAACATCGATTCCCGAGGTACTTGGGATCTGCCTAATTTTTTTAACACGAAAGTGTTTTATGCCGGGGCCCACCAAGACTGCAGTGACGTATTTCCGTCACGGAAATGACGTTAAAAAAAATTTACACAATCACATGTCAAAAAAAAGTTCCGTCAACGGGCATCGAACGTATGACCTTTCTCGGTCTGCAACAACGGAAGCCGAGCACGCTATCCATTGCGCCATGGCCACAGACTCCGACTGCTTTACGAACTCGCCTTTTATATTGTCACGTGGTCGTGACGTCGACGAAGGCAACAGTCGGCGTGTCAAAGAAGAAACTGTTTATTTGGCCGAACTTGTGGCCGTGAAACGTAAAGTCAAGTTACAGCTATACGCACTGGCACAGATAGCGGCGAACGGAGCGCCGGCCGTCGATCAACTGATCATCGTTGGAGCGCGCCGGCTTTTATACATCACGCGTCGAACATTCTAGGCTTATCACTGGTCATCGCGCAAGCTCTGGAATAATCTTGAGTGTTCGTGTGCTGTGCGCAATGTTAAGAAAACGATCTACTACAAACGTGAAGCTTCTCGAACACTGAGGCGCCATCTGCGCCGAGCATTGCTCACAGTGTTTGTGGGTATATACAGATCACAACAAAATAACACGCGTAGCAATATCTACCACTTTCATCACAGTGCTTCTCGTCAGCGAGGTGGTGTCGCCCTCTTGGAGCAGTAAAGTAAAGTAATTCATCATTACTGTGGCTTCCGCGATTAGCACCGGCTACGCATCCGTCTCAGTCGGCGTGTTTTCAGTAGAAGTGCAATTTTGTCAACCGCCTTAACTAAACGCGAGGTGGCGACCTTAGCCCAAGCGTCGGCCTCGCTCATAGCGTCCATCCAAACCAAAAATGCGACGCGCGCCTCCCTCCAGTGGCTGTAATACCGCTTTCCTCGCTTACGCTTACCCCGAGACAAGTCGCGGCTGGGCTGCTAGGGCGACACGACTCACTCAACGTTTCCCTTTAGTCCGACCGCGGCGTACGTTCAATCACACTTTCACATGCCGCGGGATGGCGACCTTAGCCCAAGTCACGGTGTAAGATATAAAGACTTTAGGTGGGGGACACTTCTCGGCTTTCATGCAAGACGCGATCGACCAGATAAAGTAACAACGGCACGCGTCTGTTGGTCCGCTGACGGCAGGCGGGTATCTATCGGCGGGAAGACGCAACTCAGAGAGAAAATGCTTTGTGCACCGTTGCTATAGCAACCGACGTGTTCGGCGGCAACGCCGGCATCCACGGCAAGTCGCGCTTTCCATGCGCGCAAGACGCCGTATGCGTTTCCAACTTTAATTGCTGGTGTGTCACAGCCGCGTTCGCGTCAGGCAATTCTGATTTCCCGGGAAGCGCCAGGTGCTACGGTAACGCGTTTCTGTCTTGAAGTTGCGTCATTCCGCCGATAGGTATCCGCTGCCGTCAGCGGTCCGACGGACGCTCGGCGTTGTTACTTTATCTGGTCGATCGCGTCTCGCGAGTGTCCTCACCTAAATAGTATATATCTTACACCGTGGCCCCAAGTTCTCTGCGCCCCAATGGCGACGCTCTTCTGGCTTCACGCCTCTTGCTCTGATTACGCTCTCGCCGTTATCATCTACAGCCACCAGAATGGTTTGTTTAATTCGTTGATTATGGAAGTTTGGCGTGGAATGGAGATGCACCACCAAGCGTCAACATAGGTACATCCACGTGATACGTTGTGTAAACTCTCCTGTTTCAATGCACAGTATACCTCTGCACGGGCACGTTTTACGTTTCGTGTCATACCGATTCCTATGACTGGAGGGATCAACCGTGTTTTTTTTATTATTTATTTTTTATCTATCTCTCTCTTTCATGACCTGAAAAATGCTGGGAAGTGATATGGGGGTGACGGTTTTGTTTTCCGCGACAAATAAGCTTAGTCGCATTTGTTCCGTAGTGCGCAAAAGGTCGCAGGTATCTACTGGGGGGCAAATTAAAAAAAATGCGGCCAGATTCCTGCCAGTTGTTTTTTCAGTAGTGTAGGAGTTGTTAACCGAATTCCTCTTTCACGTGTTCACGTGTATATCGGCCAGACGTATGGTGGTCAACAGTGTGTGGGTTCGAGCTAGTTGGTACTCCATGATCAACTACTTCTTGCGCAATATTTCTTAGACAACAGACGATACAGACACGGACAAATGCAAACTTCCAACTGAATTTATCGAAATGAGACATACTTGTTTAAGTATGACAGAACTAAAACACCAAAGGCACTGGTGCGCAGTGTGTTGGCGCGCATCAGCTAATCACTCCCCCCAGTGTAGCGCTCCTTTCAAGAAGGCCATTTCCTCCTCTGTCAACGAAACTGATGTCATTCTCACGGAGTTGGTGCCCTCCCGTTGAATTTGGGCTGCCTCCACAATCACTCGCGTGCGCTGATCCCCGTCATAATAAACAGCAGTGCACTGTTCATACAAAGGTATGCATCCACACTCGTGCAATGAATGACCCAATTTCAATCAATGCCCCTTTCTACCCTGTTCACATGCTCACGCAGGCGGTGATGTAACACCGACCTGTTGGCCAAATGTAAAGGAACTGCTCGATGTACTTTGTAATAACACGTGCCTAGAGAAAATCGGAATTCATTAAATGGAGCCGTTTCCTCTCGCCTCGCATTGTCAGTCATGCAAATGCAATCGAATTTTTGAAAGAACAGTAATTTTGTATGGTCATCTTAATCAGGCGACGCGAGAAATCTCGGGGGCCTATGAACAACGCCGCCCTTTAAGTAAGTCAACCTTCTCTATCGTTACAAGACAAGGAATTCAACTCTATTAATCGACTGTGAAAACTTTCCTTGGTTGTTTCACTTTTTGTGCCTCTTTGTGACATGCTCGATGCCCCCCCTCCCTTTTTTTATGCTTTTGTTCACACGTGCAATAAACTTTCACTCGTGAGTGAGCGCTTGTGGTGTCCTTATTTCTTTCCTTGCCCTGCTTCTTTCTTTCTGTGGTGTAACTTTTATTCGAACTCGTAGTATATACATAGTGCCAACGAAGGTTACTGGCGCCTGTCGTTTATTACCCGACGCGCTCATTTTATTTTACTAAATGCCGACTATACTTTCCAGCGTTCATTTTAAATATCAGAGCCTCGCATTCTACCCTTCCACAAGTCGAGGGGCATTGGTTCCAAATACATCTGCGAATTATAGACCACTCCTGACTTCGCAGGCAACCGAGTTATATCTTTTTTATTACATTTATGCCGTAAGGCGTACTGGTGCCAAAAAAATTGTAATAATAAAAGGTAACGTTTCTGAGCTGCTCAGCTAGTATACGACAGTGCCGCAGATGGAAACCGCAGAGGAGCCGTCGCAGCTAAACACTGCGGATTTTTCATTGAGTTACGCTGCAATAAGTTGCACCTTGTCAAATTCACCTTATTTGATAAGTGCACTGGCACGGCGCAAGCAGGAAGCTAAAGCGTTAGGCTCGCACGCTCGTCGTGGCGGCTGCTGCGGCGTACAAACTTCTCCCATGAGCACTTGCGCGCCCGTTGGGGGGCGCTCGTGGGCTTGAAAAAGGTCTATTGGTTAGGCCTCTGTCGTGCGTCGCTTCTCTCCTTTACCACATTGAGAAAAAAGGCAGCGGGTTGGTTGATGGTGCTGGTGAGTTGCTGCGAAAAGTGCTACATCGACAACTCTGTTATGAGCATATCACGTGCATCACTTCTTACGGGATGGCTAGATGCCGCGCCAGCACAAAACAAAGCAACCGAAAACTCTTCTTTCACCTTCAGTTCCTTCTTTTCTACTAGTGCATACACCCCGCATTATTAATTTCAGTCTCCTTAAATTGTATATGTCTTTCGCTCTTCGTCTTGGCACCTGTGCTGAGGACGTCAAATGACTTTCTGTTTACGGGTTTCTTCCAGTGTTTGAAGACGTACAGCAACCTCTGCAAGTCAAGCAATGTAAGTTGAACAACTTTTCATACGAGATGTAACCAGACGATAAGACTAATTATTTCTGTTGTTTTGGGAAAATTACGCACACTATGTTCCTAAACACTGCGTTCGAAGAATATGTCCAAGTAACCGATAAGCCATTCGCAATAGGCGTTCCTGCAAAGCTGTGGGCGTTCGGTCTCATGTGCAGGCAAGAAGCAAGGTTTAGCTTCCCCCCCCCCCCCCCCCCAGCACTTTCGTTTTAGGCAGTGTTCTGGAATTGATTAGGATTGCGGTATATATATTTAAGCATGGAAATCCGTAAAAGTGCATGAACTCTTCGAAGATTTTTGTTCATGGAAAAAAGATTGGATGGTCGCAAACAGCGCGACAAACAACAAATGACGATTCCAGTCCTTTGCGATCTGAACGAAGAATGATTTCGTGTGCGCGGTAGTGTGGACTGCCGGGGGATAAACTTCTTTTGGGTGGTCATGAAGAACGATGCAAGGGTTCGATGTCAGCTTGATGACGTAGAAGGTGATACAACTTATGAAGAAGACATAATCTTGCAGTTTTGCTGCGCCGCTCAAGGGTTTGAAGATTGAGGCATGACTTAAGTTCGGTGACATTGGTATGATAAAAATAGTCCACATGAACATACCTAGCGGCACGGTTTTGCATGTATTCCAGCGCAGATGAGAGGTTAGTTTGATGTGCGTCCCAAACTGAGAATGCGTACTTAAGTTTTGGTCGAACAAGTGTTATGTATGCTTGTAGTTTTTTCTGGGGGAGGAACAAGGCGAAGGTTACGACGCAGATAGCCAAGCGCGCGATTAGCTGTGTTGGTGGTGTTAGAAATGTGAACGGACCAAGTAAGGTTATTAGGAGCGAAGCTCCTTAGGCCGGCACCCCGCCGTCGCCGTTGAAGCTCCCTGGCACGGTGCCGGCTGTGGCGTCTCCCCTCACGCGGGAGGATAAATCAGCTTTATGAGCGCTGGAGCGCGGATGGCGTCTGCACAAGCGCGAGAATACGAACGCATGCGAAACGGAGGCAGATTAGTTTCCCTCTCCCTCTTTCTTCGACTCTGCCCTCATCCCTTAAGCCAGCCAACGCGCGAAACCATCGCTTCACCTAGCGTCCGCCCAGTGGTTGGTCCGTTGCCTAGACAATGAAACGCCCTGCGCGATGAACGCCGCGTGCGTCTCATTTCTGAGGAGCTTCGCTCATCGGTGGTATTCGTACACGGAACAACTGCTAGTTTTGCATAAGTTACCACCAAGGTACTTGTATGATCAAACTGCGCTTATTGCCAAGCCACCTATCGTGTATTTAGTGAAAATGAATGACCGACGACGATGAAAAGTTAGAAGTGATATTTCGCTTGCGTTTAGCAACATTAGCCATTTGTTACACCAAGATTGTATGAGAGAAAGGTCAGGCTATAGGGTGAAGATGCCAGCGATGTTAAGAATGGGATGATAAATTACACAGTCATCAGCAAACAAACGGATTTAAGGCGTACAACCGTCTGTCAAGTCGTTCATATATATTAAAAAAAGCAACGGTCCCAGGACAATGCCCTGTGGCACGCCGGAGACAACAGGCGATAAAGGAGAGGAGTGTTGGTTAGCGTAAACAAATTGCTGATGGTTAGATAAGAAGTCACAGAGCTAATTGTCAACAGGAGGGTTAAGGTTTAATTGTGAGAGTTTTAGAAAGAGCGGTTTATGAGGAACCTTGTCAATTGCCTTTTGAAAATCTAGGAAGAGGGAATAAACGGGTATGTTTCGATCGAGGGGAGAGGATATGTCCTGGATGAAAAGAGCGAGTTGAGTTTCGTAAGACATGTCCTTTTGAAAACCGTGTTGATTCGGATTAAAGAAATGTCAAGATGCTAGAAACTTTACTCCGTGAGAATAGATTATTTGCTCCATAAGTTTGGAAGAGACGCTGGTGAGGGAAATGGGACGATAGTTATTACATGAAGATGATGAGCCTTTATTTCGGTACTGGAATTATCTTGCCTACCTTCCAATCTTGAAGCACCACTCCATATGACAGAGATTGCCGAAAGATGCAATGTAAGAACATACTGGGGACGTGTTTAATATTTGTTTGACAGTTTAGAGTTGATCCCTTCGATCCCAGCTGAAGACGTTAATTTAAGCATCTCACTTGATTTAGTAATACCGTTTGCTTCAAATGTTATGTCGGACATTGGTGGATGGTCTAGGTAAGGACATTCAGGAAGGTCAGTGCAGGGCTCAGAAGTGAATACGCTAGAAAAACAGTGTTGAGTACATGGGCTACGTTGTGGTCGGGTATAGGCTTATTATAGTCATTGACTAATGATAATGCTTCATGTGGCTTTGTGTTCATGTATTTCTAAAACTGTTTCGGGTTAGTTCGTAGCATGGTAGGCAGCGTTTCTGAATAAAACGAGCGTTTAGCACTTGCCGCCAAAGAATCGAACTCATTATCCGTTGTGCGGTATTCGTCCCAAGCAGAAGGCCAATTTGAGCGTTTCGCTGCACGAAAGCAACCTATTCTGTTTGTTGTTTAGACGTTTTAATGTGTTGTTGAGTCATGGGGATGAAGGTCGTTCTGTTATAGCAATGGGTGGGATGAATGTTTCCTCGAGTTTTATTAGTTTGTTCTTAAAAAGCGTCCAGTTTAATTCTATGGTGTGCTTCGGAAATTCAGTGATATTACGTTTAGCGACATTAACCATTTGTTACACCAAGATTGTATGAGAGAAAGGTCAGACTGTAGGGTGAGGATGTCAGCGTTGTTAAGTATGGGACGATAAATTACACAGTCATCAGCAAACAAACTGATTTAAGGCGTACAACCGTTGGGTAAGTCGTTCATATATATTAAAAAAGGCAATGGTCCCAGGACAAATTGTCTGATCCCAAATTTTCATTTATTCTATGTAATACTTCTTTCCTAGCTTGCACTCAGTCATATATAAGTATGAATCGAAACTATTGTAGTCTACCCGACCATGTATTACTGAACTGTGATTGCCTTTTTTTACATTGTGTTTGCATTATGTTTGCTTGTTATTGGATTTTCCTTTTTTCGTGTTTGTTACTTCTTTTATTGTAGCTTTCCTTTATTCGTTGTACAATGTATTGTATCCCCCCCCCCCTATGTAATGCCCGTTCTCGGGCCATTAGGGTCAATAAATTAAATGAAATGAAATTAAAATGAAATACTGGCTGTAGAAATCAGTCAGCGTGGCATTGATGCTATCGTAATCCCTTTTATCGTAAAGCGTTATTTTCTTTTTTAACTTTTTCGCTCGTGGGTACGTGACAAGTGAGTTCAGCAAGTAATACAGAATGCTCACTCAATCGCGGAAAATGTGTTACGGGAGATACACTATCTAGATGAGGTGATAAAATGAGGTCGAGTGTGTTCGAACATTGCCCATTTATTCGTGTTGAATTCGATACAAGTTGAGTTAGTCCGAAAGTAAGGCACGTGTTAAGAAATGTACTCTCAGCGTTGCTCTTGGCTAGCGTCAGAGCGGGTTAGGACCAAGTTATATCAGGGAAGTTGAAGTCCCCAAAGAGAAGCAATGGTGCATGACAGAGTGAAGTGATTGTTTGCTAAGCTTCGTGAAAATTAACGGGGAAAAAGCATCTGCATCTGGTGGCAGACAGCATACACCGATAAGGGTTTGAGGGTACAGGTTTGTACTAAGTACAAACAAAATTTCGAGGGGTGAAGTGATGTTAATCATTTTAGAGCACAGGCTTTGATGGAAAACTATCAGAACGCCGCCACTTCGTTTACCCTCGGGGTCTCGTCCAAAGATGTTGAAATATGGAAAGATCGAACTGAGCTCTATTTCTTGGACGGTTGAATTGACCCATGTTTCAGTTAGTACAACAAGATTGGAGTCGGTGCTCGCGACCAGGTTATGAAGCTCGTCGCACTTCGACAACGCGCTTCTTATGTTAGTGTTGCGAAAGAATAAAGAGCGTACGGTGGGTTTCGCAGATGCGATAGCAGGTAACTATAAAGTTGGTATAACACTGTGTGTATCATTATCGTGCTTGTAAGTCTTGTTGTCTAGGATAACCTTGTCGTAGCGTAGTTGAAACGGCTTTTCATTGGACTTTCCAGAAGCGATTAAGTGTTCGCGCTAGCCGGGTGTTAGGTGAGTAATCCATTGATACTTAGATTGAGCCTTTCAGTTGCTTAGTATTTGCAAGAATCTGCTGGTTCATCTTAAAATGAGATAGTTTAACGATAATTGGTCTGTTTCAAGGAACATGGTACCTGCCGATTATATGAGCTCGCTCCATATCTGTGGAACCTATTTTGATGTTCAACTTCGTAGTGCAAGCCTCCATGACTTTATCTTCTGATTGCTGCCATGTTTCGCGTTCGCAGTCAGCAATACCAAAAAATACAAGATTCGCGCGGCGAGCCCGATCTTCTGAATCATTTAGTCTAGATGACAAGTCGGCTATGGCATTCGTATTTTTGTCTCCGACAGTAGCCACGTCATTGATTTTGTTTTTTACGGCAGTCACAGAGGAAACTTCTATTTTGGCCATGCGCTTCTATATGTCGTCAAATGCCTTATCACTTTGCGAAAGTTTGGTTCGAATTGACTTCATTTCATTTAGAAGAGACGCCTGACCTGACTTTATCTCCTCCTGCACTGCCATAATATCACTCGAAGCTTGCGGTTGATGGGAACGGGTGTTGGGGCCGGGATTAGTTTTCGTCGCCAGAAAGCGCGAAAATTTACAGAATGCTACAGGTACAACCACGAGCAATATGAAAACAGCAGCCTCGGCTTGGCAGCACCAACAATGCGGCTTTACTAGCACGACGTGCCTGAATAGCATAATAATTCGTTACCTGTAAGGCGAAAAGGCGTCGTGCGTCAATGAACCTCATTCTCGGGGTGCCGCCAAGCCCACTGAAGAGAGCGAGGGGGTCACGGGCTTTATGGGTGAAAGGTGACGTCAGTGTTTATTCGCTGCGAAGAGACGAAGGCTCTACCGCAAATACCGCAAAGCAAATACCGCATTTTCGTCCACTTTCATTTCTTCACATTTACATTACAATTACTTCTAATAGCTTCCCCTATACTTTCCTTGGCATCTTTGTCTGTTAGTTCTCATTAATACTATGTTTAACAAAGCAAACGAGCCCTTAAGTTTACAATTCCTTCCTATATATATATATATATATATATATATGATTCAAAAGAAAGTTCTGTGGGTCTGGTGCACATATATGAAGAAATGAAGGAGCACACTTACGAAAATTGAATGTTTTTTACTAGTTAACGTTTCGGCCGTGGCACGGCCTTCGTCAGAATGAGACGAAGGCCGTGCCACGGCAAGCGAAACAACTAGTAAAAAACATTCAATTTTCGTAAGTGTGTGCTCCTTCGACAGGCTATATATACCGGGTGTCCCAGCTATCTTTAGCCAAGGGTTAAAAAATACAATATTTGAGGCAGGCGAGTGAAATCAGTTGAATATTGCTTACAGCTATCTTGCGCACTACAGGCAATTTTTTCTTTTGTAATTAACGAATTTGTTAATTAGAAATAATTTACTAAATTGATAAATATTGACTTTACGCGAGAAATGAGAGTTCCAAAGTTCGAGGGCGTCTTCAGAAACCCCCATGGCATCATTTGCGATAAAGAAAGTTTTACGCGTACCATTTTTTCCGTGCTTGAAAGAAAGCCCGCGAAATACAAAAAATACCACGTGACTAGCGCATTCGCGCGCCGCGACCGTGCTGCTCTCAGCCGTGGTTTGAGCGAACAAAATCAGCTGCGACCATGACCCGCCGGCTGCGTTGCAGCGGTAGGCCGATAAGTTGATGGTGGTTTCTTGGCCCGTTGCCAGCCAGTTGGCGCGCGTGACTGTGCAAGTTGTGCCGAGCGCAGGCGAAGAAACCACCGTAAACTTACCGGCCTACTGCTGCAGCGCAGCGGGCGGTTCGTGGTCGCAGCTGATTTTGTTCGCTCAAACCACGGCTGAGAGCAGCAGGGTCGCGGCGCGCGAATGCGCTAGTCACGTGGTATTTTTTGTATTTCGCGGGCGTTCTTTGCAGCACGGAAAAAATGGTACGCGTAAAACTTTCTTTATCGCAAATGATGCAAGGGGGTTTCTGAAGACGCCCTCGAACTTTGGAACTGCCGTTTGTTTCTTGCGTAAAGTCAATATTTATCAAGATAGTAAATTAATTCTAATTAACAAATTCGTTAGTTACAAAATAAAAAATTGCCTGTAGTGCGCAAGATAGCTGTAAGCAATATTCAACTGTTTTCACTCGCCTGCCTCAAATATTGTATTTTTCAACCCTTGGCTAAAGATAGCTGGGACACCCTGTATATATATATATATATATATATATATATATATATATATAAAGGAAAGAAGTCTAAACTTAAGGGCTCGTTTGCTCTGTTAAACACAATATTAATGAGAACTAACTGACAATGATGCCAAGGAAAGCATAGGGGGAAGTTATTAGAATTAATTGTAATGTAAATGTGAAGAAAGAAAAGTGGACGAAAAGATAACTTGCCACCGGCAGGGACCGAACCTGCGACCTTCGAATAAGGCGTCCGATGCTCTACCACTGAGCTGCGGTGGCGGTCATCCTCCCGTCCACTTTATAGTGTATATATGTGCATTTAACCATGGGAGCGTCAGTCAGCGCCGCCTGTTGCCGTTACGGCGATTGTGGAACACTTTTTTGCGTGTTGGCGTCACGTAACACGTGATCTTATTATGAGCTGGAAGCTGGCTAATTATCCCTCGCATACTACCTAAAGGCATCAAGTCTGCCAGAACGAGGCCCTCGCTATGAATGAAGGAAAGAAGTGTAAACTTAAGGGCTCGTTTGCTTTGTTAAACACAATATTAATGAGAACTAACAGACAATGATGCCGAAGGAAAGTTATTAGACGTAGTTGTAATGTAAATGTGAAGAAAGAAAAGTGGACGAAAAGATAACTTTTATATATATATATATATATATATATATATACTTGAAGTAGAGGACGTGCAAAACGAAAAACTTCGTTTATTTTTTCCAACGTTTCAGCCGGGGGCCCGGCCTTCATCAGGGCCCTGATGAAGGCCGTTGGAAAAATAAACGAAGTTTTACGTCTACACTTCGAAGTATTACATTTGCTGGATCCAAGGACACCTTCTTCTTCATATATATATATATATATATATATATATATATATATATATATATATATATATATATATATATATATATATATATATATATACTGTCACTTGCGTTTAGCTTATCGCTTTACTTAATTTATCTTCATGTATTCCGGATTCAATGTCAAAAACGTCAAAAGTTTGCACTGCAATGTTTGGGAAGCTTCCCGATTGTTTCAGGTCATTCTCATGACGGTGAGCGCAAACAGGACACAAAACAAAAGAAAGTACACGGCAAAAGCGCTGTCTATCAACTGAAAGTTTAATGGAAAATATGTGGTATATATAAACGGAAAGGAAGGCACTGTCAAATCTTTATCACCCCCGACCAAGCATCTAATCACGTACGATGTAGATACAAAACCTCAGCATCAGTGAGAGGTGCTGAAGGCTGGCTGACTTGCTTCGTGTCCTGTTTGTGCTGACCGTCATGAGTATGTTCCAACTACCAAATTTCCTACATTACTTAAGGTCATTCTATTAAGATTACGCGCAGGACGCGAATAGTCAAGTTCATCCGAGAGCTTACGCAAGCACCAGCGATAACACTGGAAGGTCCGATGACTGAACTATAAAATACGACGTGTTCCACCGATGATCGTGGGTTCGGGTATATAGCCGCACTTGAACCAACCTAGTGAGTGGCTGTGAACTCTATTGAGGTCCTGAGGAAAAAGAAAGGAAAGAAAGCGGTGCCGAAGGCCCCGCCAGTCAATCCGGCTGCTCCACCCAGGTCGGGGCTGGTAGACAGAGTCCCTCGGCGACGTACGGGTCATCTGGACATATTCCCAGCCAGCACAAAAGCGATAAAAATTGCTACGAAGCGGATTTGCCAAGACAAAACGAACGACTTCCAACGGTTGCTTAAAATCCGTTCATATGACTGTATCGGTCATATTTCTTCGTTAATGTCCGGCCAGGCCAGTATAACATTTCAAGACAATCTGCAATCCTGCTTTAAAAAAGTCCCAAAAGTCTGTTCCTCAAAGCGGATATTCGACGACAACTGCAAGCCTTGAAAAGTAGGGATAAAAACCTACAATCCGTATTGTTATGTAGTAATGTCCGTTTCCTTTTTTTTTTCTTTGTATACCTCCTCTCCTCGCTCACCTTTGTTTCGCTTTCCCATGCTCCTAGTTTGGCCATTCCCCCTCCCGAATATGCGCTCTCTTTCTGGTATATATTAGAGGGATGACAACGAGTGGCTGCCGGCAGGTTATTCACACTTAAGTGATGCGGGAGGCACAAGTACAGCAACAATAATTTTATTATATCACAAGTGAAATTACTAGAACGGCTATGAAGAACAGGGAAGTCTCGTGGGACCTCTGTTAATAGCAGGAAAAAAATATGTGCGGAGCAGAGCTACCTGGGTTTACACATATTGTAATGAGCTCGTATGTAGACTATTGCATAAAAGTAATACGACTCGAGTAGCAAGGGAGCATGAACTTATATTTAAGAGTGAAAAACAGCGCTAAAAGACGGGACAAGAAAGAACACAGGACCACGGCGCTGACTAACAACCATATGTGTTTATTCCTTCAGTCAGCATATATATACTTCACCACTATCACAATGAAATGACAAAAAGTTGAATACTCAGCCTGCGCAGAGGCTATGAGGCGATCAATCGGACATGAATTTTATCTCTTTCGGAAGGAGGGAGATCGAGGGGAGGCTAACACATGCCTCGCCGCTGTTGCGGATGTGATAAGCCTCTGAAATGAGACGCGCTCGTTCGTCATGGTATTTTGACAGGTAAGTGGTATCTTCAAAAGATGGGTGGCACCCGCAATTGTTACAGTGAATAGATAACTGACTATCACCAGCTCGTTCATGAACCTTGTTCGAATGCTCCCGCATGCGGTCATTCGCGCACCGCCCAGTTTGCCCAATATAATAACGCCCGCAAGAAAGTGGTATTTTGTACACAACACCTTGGCGACATTCAACAAACTTCTGCTTATGCTTCTTAGTGCATCCTCTCTTTATCTATCCCTCTCGATTCACTTTCTGGCACAGCTTACCGAGCTTATTTTGGGCAGAAAACAATAGCTTAACGCCTGCCCTGCCGACAACCTTTTTGAGATTGTGCGCCACCTTGTGCACCTTACTGTAGTTATATTTAAGCTCACTGGCTACAGACGTTTATCTCAAATGTTCGTGCACAGGTGTTTGTTTCCACACACTAAATGCGCAAAAAGGACAATCAACGAGAAATCAGTTGCACAAGCGATCCCCCCGTAATCTATTCCAATTCAATAGAACAGTATCACAGAATTGAGTAGTGGAGCAAAATACAGAGCAGATGGAGCAATTTTGATGCAGCTATCAGTTCCCCGAGAACAAACATATAAATAGTTGGTAGTGAAAACCTAGCTATGTAAAAACATTGCACAACAAAGCAATGGCAAAAGTTAAAATCAGGTGCTTATTTAAGAGAGAAATGTCTAAATGTATGCCCCAGCTACACAAATAATGGCAGTAAAGCGCATGTTCTAATCTCTCGCAGAAGAAATGTTGCAACACTTAAATTCATTTTGCATAGTTCAGCGAGCACAGGTATGGCGACCGCTTCACTAGCGTTCCTTGCGGATGAAGTCACATGAATGTCTCCTAATGAATGACACATAGCATCTACGACAAATTACAAGGCGCACCGATGATTGGCCGAAACGGTTAACCTCAGGGTGCACCGCGGTGTGATTTGTTGAACGTTGCCAACAGACAGGCACTCACAGAACTTGAAAACTGCTTCGGTAAGTTGTGTGAACTTATTTTGCTTTAAAATCCCCAGAGAAAAGAGAAAAAACTAACATGTTTTGGCATCAATCTTTATTCACACACACACACACACAAAAAAAAAGCCGGCAGATCCCACGCACTGTGGGAATCGATGTAATGCGAAGCAGCCAGGAAGGAGCAAATCATGCTTTACATAATTAGCATGTCATGCTTTACATGTTAGGACCTGTCATTTATGTTCGTCATACAGTCCCGTTGGGCAATACCAGTTTTGGTGTATATCAAGCTAGCGAACTGGACGCAAGCTCACCATGAGCGTGGCATGTAAATGGCGTTGTAGATAACATTCATGCCAAGATTTTGATGTTACCACCTGCCACTTATGTTCGTTATACAGTCATGCCACTCAATACCAAATTTGGTGTATATCGAGCTAACGAAACGGCCGCGAGCGCGCTATGAGCGTGGAATGCAAGTCATGTCGCTCATGACATGTCATGATTTCCATATTACCACTTGTTATTTATGTTCGTCATACAGTGACGTCCCTCATTACCAAGTTTCGTGTATATCAATCTAACGAAATGGCCGCGAGCGCGCCGCGAGCATAGGCATGTAAATCATGTTGTTCATGACATGTACGTCATTATTTGCATATTACCACCTGTCATTTATGTTCGTCATACAGTCACGTCATTCAATCCCAAATTTGGTGTACTTCAAGCTAACGAAACGGCCGCGAGCGCGCCATGAGCGTGGCATGTAAATCATACTTTTCATGACAAGTTAGTCACGATTTTCATGATATGACCAGCCATTTATGTTCGTCATAGAGTCATGTTATGCCATACCAAATTTGGTATAAATCCCATTAACGATACGGCCAGGAGAGCACAAAGTCGTAGGCGGATAGATAGATAGATAGATAGATAGATAGATAGATAGATAGATAGATAGATAGATAGATAGATAGATAGATAGATAGATAGATAGATAGATAGATAGATAGATAGATACGCTCAAAGTCGCCGAAGTTCGCTAAGAAATGCTTCGCATTTAAAATCGCAAGCATATCCACGAAGTGAATGATGATGAGTGGGCGAAGCTGCCGGGGATCATTCGGGTAACCATGAATCTCCCCGTACACTGCCCGCTCGATCATGCAAAGACGTGACACGTCGTGACGTGAGGCCTCGCCGCCTCTGGATCGGCTTGCCGGCGCTGCCGCGCTGCTGCAGCTGCGCGAGCTCTCGCCGCCTCTGGATCAGCTTGCCGACGCTGCCGTGCCGCTGTAGGTTCGCGAGCGCTCAACTCCGAGTCGGCTTGCCGGCGCTGCCATGCCTCCGCAGCTTCACGAGCCCGAAAATCTGGATCCGCTTGTCTGCGTCGCCGGCGCCTACTTCTCTCTAGCACAACTTTAGAGCCAGCGCTGCAGTCGCTTTGTGAGCCCTCCGCTCCGCCGCCACCTTGTCTTCTTCGTTGTTCATAGCAGTAGTAGGTAGTAGTAGTATCGAAGCGCACTGAATGACGACCGTCGAAAGAGAGAGGAAGCGCGCCGAGAGCCGAAGTGGAGCAAGCGCACCGGAGAGTGGAGTGAGCGCCGCAGAGCCATCTAGTGGGTGCCATGCAAATCAAATGAGAGCACAGCTGCAACTCTAGTGGGAGCGGCGAGTACTAGCGTGGCTACACCGGGGCGAGTGATGTACAAGCCTCGACCTTAAGGAGCTTCGCCCCTAAAAGAGAATGTGCTCTGGAACGCGCTTATTGTTCATCGTCATCAGCGTCGTCGTCATCGTCATGGCGTATAATGGTTACCTTGCATGTGCTGTGCCGTGATCGTGTGCCGTGATCGCACTAGCGTGGCTACACCACACTCCGTGCTACACCGAATGACACCGGAGGAGTAATGGACAAGCCTCGACCTTAAGGAGCTTCGCCCCTAAAACAGCAAATAACCCTGTCAATTAAGAAATCATAATTTAGTCGGTGTAGCGCTTTTTCTAAGCATCTAGGGTAACTACCACTTGCAAAAACTAGGACAAAAGAGAATTTTGTTGTAGGTATTATTACCTCATAGGCAACGGCATGAAAAGGCGAAAACTCGATAACACTGTACGGCGACATAGAGCCAGCATGTTATTATTAACCAGGCGTAAGCGACGGGCTACAGAACTTTTCAATTGCGCTATGAGTGGCCGGGTAAAAGAGGAAGGAGGAGGCCGACATAGAAGGGAAAATATAAGCCATAAGTTCCAACTCGCGCCTCGAGACAGTGCCAGGCAAAGTGTCATCACAACATTGAGAAAAGATACCGAACTCCTCCCCATAAAACGCGCCTTTGACTATAATGCCCCGAGAAATTCGAAACTAATAGAAAAGCGCACACAGGCATTCTTGGTATGCCTATCTGTGTAAGAAGCGACGAACTAGTACATTGTCGTTATGAAGATTATCTTATGCACCAATTTGTCGCCGTGACGCGAAAAACACGCGATATATATCTGCAACTTCTCCGAATTTCTTACGTGGTACTCGCAGCTCAAGCTAATTTATGCTGGCACGCGCGTTTCTATTACTGTATTGGGTTTCCGCCCACAAAGACTATCATAAGTACTCGGCGCAGACCGCGCCTTAGTGTTCCAGAAGCTTCTCGGTTGTAGTAGATCGTTTTGTTAAGATTGCAAGCAAGACGCTAACACTCAAGATTATTCCAGACCTTCCGCGACGACCAGTGATAAGGCTAGAATGTTCGACGCGTGATGTATAAAAGCCGGCGCGCTCCAACGATGATGAGTTGATCGACGGCCGACGCTCTGTTCGCCGCTATCAGTGCCAGCGCGTATTGCTGTAATCTTACTTTCCACTAATCTTTCTTACCGGCCACAAGTTCGGCCTAATAAACAGTTTCATCTTGGACACGTCGCCTGCTGCCGTCGTCGACGTCACACCCACGTGACATCTGCTTGAGTGTTGGCGTCTTGCTTGCAATCTTAAGAGAACGATCTACTACAACCGAGAAGCTTCTGGAACACTAAGGCGCGGTCTGCGCCGAGTACTGCTGATAGTCTTTGTGGGCGGAAACCGAATACAGTAATAGAAACGCGCGTGGCAATACCTTCAAACTAGCCCCATCAAGCGGCAATAAACATTATATAGGGTCAGTTTACAGAAACCAGGTCAAGTAATAAAAATACGTTCGTTCATGCGCGTTCAAACATGAACAAAAAACTACAGCCTACAATTATGTTTGAACAGCTCAATAATTTATTGTGCATAATTGACGCAGACACGCACGGCTGAAACATGTCACTCAAGCAATTCGTGATGCAACGCAGCACATTTTATTTTTATTATTTTACTTGCGATAGCAATTATATGGACACTCGCGGCTGGTTTTCACCGTCGGCGTCGGCGTCATTTGCCGTATATGTATATGTATATATATAACCCCGCTCGTCGTTCGTGAGCGTGAAAAGACGCGAGGGGGGGGTCCCTCGAGCGACCTTCGATTTTACGAGCGGGGGGCGCGCGCGTTATCTCCCCTTCTCGGCGGCCGACCGCGGGCGGGGGGGGGGGTCGACGTTCGATTTTACGAGCGCGCGCGCGTTATCTCCCCTTCTCGGCGGCTGACAGCGGGTGCCGTTGTACCCTTCTACGTGCTGCGCTCCCAACGCGAAGAGAATTCTCTTAAACAAGCGTTTTCTAGAGTTGCGTGAGATCGGATCCAAAAAGAGTTAGCGGCCAGCCTCACTTCGTATAACATTAAAATTTATTGCTATCGCATTCATTGCTTCACCCTTGCGGTGAAACTGTGACTTTTTTTTCTGGTTCTCGACTGCAGAGTGCAACGCAACCAAAAATAACTTATTTTCAGGTATGGCAGACTCCTGTGGTTTATACAGTACCTGCAAATCCAAAGAAAAGTAATCGCACATCAAGGTGTCGTGTCCATCTCTCCAGTATAGGAGAAATGAAGTTGTGAGAGCACTCGGCTCGCAAGAGGAGGCGTGTATCTCTCCGTTGGGAATCTAACGTCACTAGGCATAACCTTGAGTCAGCCTAACAGCCACTCCACAGAAACATGCTTGTATTACGGTACATAAGTTGTAGGGTAAGGCGGGGGCAAAATGAGACACGGGGCAAAACGTGACATTTTGGCTTTGCCGACCTCTATAGCTAATACAGAAAGCACTTTTCTTTGTTTCTATATTTCAGCGAGAGGTGCTTGGTAGTTGTCCACCTTTTTATGTGTAAAAGTTGATGATTGCTCACAGCGTTCGCTTGGGAAAAATTACGCGGCTGGATGTCAGTGTGTTCGTGACCCGTCAAAAAGGGGCGAAATTCTTCTCGGCCAAATTTTTCGGATCCGTGTATGAAGCTACTCTGGCATCAGTACAACAACGGAAGTATTTATATTGTTACTACATACTACTAGCTACATACCACCCAAAATTTTAGTTCACTTGGTGCGCGGGGCCAAAGCGGAATTTTTTTTTTGAATTTGGGCATGTGAGGGGGGCAAAACGCGACAAAAAGGCATTGAATTGCCTTAGAGAGTGTCTCATTAAGTGAACCATTTACTTACACTCATTACACTCATTATATATTATATTTTATTGTTTAGGAAGGTTCGGACGCACAAGAGATTATCATATAAAGCTTCCTGGGAGGAAAACGACGTAAAAAAGCATTGACTGCTGTTAGGACACCCACTCCATTCGTGCTGCATCGATATTTTTCCGCGTTCCCAAGGATGCTCTCAAGAGGCGAACGCAAATTTGAAAGAATATACAAGTCAAGCCGTTCACAAACACGTCTCGCGATCGAGTTTTCCTTCAATACCAAATTTGTGCTAGAAAATTCGAATCTAGCACAGTTTTAAATTCATCGCCTCACGAAGCCCGGCTGACGAAAGCTGAAAGCCACGAAACGCCCGTGCAGTTCTGCACCAAAACGGCAAAAGGAGGCGAAGAAGATGCGTCAGAATATATCTAGCGTCCAATCGTTGAATAATCCACTGAAGTGCAAGCTTTCAACAAAATACAACAATAGCACAAAGAAAGACTGGTGGTGTTTGATCTGCAAGGAGTTTTGGAGCAAAACAGCACCGGATTCTGTCTGGATTCGATGCGTGGAGTGCAAGGACTGGGGTCATGAAGGCTGCGTGAGGGCCCACGGAGTTTAGTTTCAAGTGCTTCTACTGGAAAAACGGAAGGGTTAAATTTTTTTTCACACTGTCTCGTTTTGCCCCGCAGGTTGGGGCAAAAATGAGACATCCTGGTGCATTTTTTATTTCTTTTTAAAATAAACTTTTTAACAGTGGCAACATGGTCATATTTACGTAGCGCATACCTTGTACCCAAAGGAAAATTTCTGCATTGTCGTTCAAGGGTAAAGAGTGAAATAAAAATAAATATTCACTATTTTCAAATTTTTGTCTCATTTTGTCCCACCTTACCCTACATGCGGTGGAGTATAGCTTCTTCAAAGCTGCCTCAATAGTCTCTAAGAATCATGACACAAGCACAAATTTACGCTAAA
>JALIZH010032362.1:0-28149 GCA_030522465.1 Rhipicephalus appendiculatus
TAAAACAGTACTTCACTTTAGCAAGAGCACTGTGAGAGGACACTGGTAGATATAAAAGACTTGTTTTTAAAGGCTACAGAGTATGCTCCATTCTGAAACACTACCCGTTAAAACTTGGTTACAAAGAAAAGGTATTTTTGTTTCGACGGTTAACTGCCGTCTCTGTGATGTACCTGAAACAATAGAGCATTGCTTCGTGAGCTGCAAAGACTCCATTCTATTCTGGGATGTACTCCAATGAACTCTGCAGAAAAACTTTGCAATTAATTCGTACACTGTTCGTTTTCTTATGCCAACATCTCTTGATGAAGTGCCATACGATATGTTTTTCCTTATCGGTATACATAGTCTGTGGAAGACGCGTATGCAGGACCGCAACGCAGAGCCGATCACCTCTGCACGCACACATTTCATCCGAATGGCTATTCACTTAAAAGATGTTTACGATGAACTTGACTTTAGGCCTGACTGGTACCCCATCTTGGAGAGGTGCTTAGCCTCGCCACTTTTCTTGTGCAGCACATTATGAAGAACTCTCCCTGGACTATTGGACATTAGCATTCGCGTTTCTTTCCCAACAGTGCTTGTACGCTTATTGTCGCTATGGAACTGCAACTGTGCAACTGTATGCGATACCGTGTACTATTTTAATACGCATTCTATTAAATACCATGATGAAAAAAAAGTGACCGTGGTGCAATGGGTAGCGTGCCCGGCATCAGTTGTCGCTGACCAAGAGGTCGTAGGTTCGATTCCCGTTGACGGAACTTTTTTTTCTTTGTTTTCTGATTAGGCGTATTTTTTTCGACGTCATTTCCGTGACGGAAGTACGTCACTCAAATCTTGGTGGACCCCGGCATAAAACACTTTCGTGTTAAAAAATACAGATCTGTGCGCGAAGAATCGGGAAGCCTGTTTTTTTTTTCAAGAAAAAAAAATAGAAGTTCCCTTTGAAGCATAACAATGACCTGTAACTTGAACTCCAATATATGTCCGCTGAACATCCATGTAAACTCCCAACAATTTTACTTTTAAATTGTTATATCTTTTGTCGACGGCCATGTCAGCTCCATACATCACGTGTTCACCCTACCTAGCTAGTTGCCGTCTTCCAGTCTTCACATATGTCCAGCCTGAAGTACATGCGTAAAAGACTGCTTTCTTGCTCCAGCAAACTCGGCTGTCCGCGAACCACGTCTACGGTGTTTCCATGCGTAACTACCTTGGTAGGGGATATTTCTTACGCATTCGCGGGAGCCATACTTCCCCGGAATCATGCTACACTCCCTGATCTTCATGAAGGCCTCGTGCAAGGGATTCCGAGATATTCTTAAGCCCTTTCATAGAACATAAACTCTTCAACTGATCCTCAGTCACTAATCTCCACCACGAAGAACAATAGAAATATATGTGAAGGATGGGACGGTATGGTTAACACCGTCCCTCCTCGAGGCTTTGAAGTAACAATTGAGCAGTCGCCTGTTGCACTCAGTGAGCGCTGGAGACGACGCGCGTTAATTCCAGGCTATAGCCTCTGCATAGCTGTCCACACTGTTTGCAATCCATGAGCGGCAGAGGTGACGCGTGATAATCCCAGACCATCGCCGCAGCATAGCGCCGTATGTCAACCCGGTTTTTTCCGCTCCACGGTTGCTCGTGACTTGACAAACTTTACTCGTCGTTAGAGCAGCCACAGGACTGGAGAAGTATACTTTGAGCAGCAGACCGCGACGAAAAAAAAAAAAATTAGGACTAACCCGAATGTGCGTGTGTAGTCGTTGAACGATTCGCCTGTCAAGTGCTTCGTCGTTGAATTTATACGCACTTTCACAGCCCACATCGTCTCATGCTAAGCAAAAAAAAAAAAAAAAATCATCTCCGAAGCGCTTCGTACAGACGGTCAAGCAGGAAGTTGAAACTTGTGACCCCGGTGTATATTACAGGCTTAATTCCTGGCTGTTCATTCCGGAGCATGGGCTTTTCTCAAGGAGCTGCTCTAGGCGCTGTGCTTCCTAAGCTGCCTGTTGTTTGGAAGTTCATACGATGCGTGGCATACCCATGCGAAGGCCCGTAGTAGCCAAAGGGGCGGGGGGGACTAGACCCCCCATCCCCCCCTGAAATTCGGATGGAAAGGGTGTTTTACCGAGACTAAATAATGAAAATAGGTGGTTTCCAAGGTTTTAACCAGGTGCCCCCCCTCACCCCTTAAAAATATTTCTGGCTACGGGCCTCCCCCATGCTGCACGCGCTTTCGGCTGAGACGGAGAGGACTACGTCAACGACGGCGCAGCCATGGAGCGCCTTTCTGTTCCTTTATTTATTTTTTGCACTCTGTCTATCCGCCCCAATGTGGTAGTGGCGTGCTAGTCCACGCAGCGAAGGGTCTAAATAAAGCTATTCTTTCCATTCCGCTTTCACATCTGCGTTCTCTTTTAGCGGACCAGTGGGGAAGTAGTGGATCCTGCCCAAATTCTGTGGCACATACGCGCCCGTATTTTTCCTTAGAGAGGTTGGACGAATTTTAGGTTTCGCCTTGCCACGTACAGCTGAACTGTAAAATCGTGATGAACTAAAAAAATAAAATAAAAGGAGCACGGAAACGAGGCGACTGGTGCAATATTATGCGCAGAAATTGTTTCGCCCAATCGCTTCCCCTACGAATGAAAAAACAAGAAACGTTTTCGGGTGTGAATGTCGCCGGAGCAACATGTGAAATCGTTCGTGTAGCTGCCGTTATAAGTTTCTCGATGATGATGAAGCAGGAAAAAACGTGGCCTCGCCCCCACTCCCCGTCACACGCACACAAATCGTGGAATACGCAAAGAAAAAATAGCAGTCATTTGACTCTTCTTTGCTACACATATGACTCGACCATGTATAGCTATAAAGATGCACGTTAACTCTATTTCGAAGAGTCGTGGGTCGTGACTCCTAGCGTGACTCTCTAAACTCTGTTTAGAGAGTCACGCGGGGCACACGACTTTTCAAAAGAGAGTTAGTGTGACCCTCTAAAAAGAGTTATACATGTGAGAGTAACATGTATACCTCAAGCCGTTTATTTTGCCCTATCGTAGTGATACACAAAATCACGCACCTATACAGACCTCACATCAATCCTATCATGTTTACAGCAATGGTAAGCGTGACCGTAGTGATAACATTTCGCTAGAATAACCTACTTGTTGTTTTCCTACCACGGCCTAACGAATGGAAATTTTATTTTGGTATGTTCTTGTACGCAATGAACTGGGAGTTTATTTTATTACGAAGCAATACAACCCTTCCGGGAGAAGTCCCGCTGCCCTATCAGTGGCGGAACGTGACATTATCGTTCATTAGTATGTATAACAGCTACGCTTCAGAGAACGATCTCCGTTTGCAAGTCTGCGAGATGTACTCCGCTGAATCGCGAGCAGCATCTGATGACCACATGCAAGAGGCACCACTTCGACACGTGGCGGCCATTCGAAGGGCATGCCTTGATTCGTTGCTAGTTATTTTCAGCCCGCAACCTTGCCGCCAGCCTGCTGAAATGCTTAATTGTGGAAGTATGATTTTACCAACATTTTCAATCAATGAAGGTGATCAAAAAAAAGTTCTATCCATTTAGCATTCGTGCTTTTCTATTTACTGCAGATGGCCGAGAACACAATAAATAGCATACCACGTGACATTTACACTCCCACGTCGTGATTGCAGCTCTCTAGCGTTCTGCGTACAAATGTTATGCCTTGTCTCATGGCAGTTCATGACAACGATAAGCAGATATTCGCAATGACCACGAACTATCGGTGGCGCGCTGTACGATTGAAGATGACGCCCGGAGGAGCCTCAACCCAGCGTCAACCCGTTTGTTAGCATAGGAACAGGTAGGACCTGCGCACGTACAGCCGTCATTTTTATGAAAGGGAACACGCGAGCGCGTGGCCCGCGCGCTCCCGCGGCTGCTTGCAGCGCGTCCAAGCGGGAGCGAGAGCAACCGCAGCCTCTTTTCGCGTCATCCCGTGGCGAGCAAAACAACCAGTCAATGATGATATGGAACCGGCGGCAAGATTTCAACCCCCTCAGGATCGTCCTCCTCGAGAGGACGATCCTGAATTCCGCTTGGCGGCGCGACAGTCTATGGGCGTTGCTAATACTACGGTGAAATATGACCTTAGCGTTGACCTTTTTTCAAAACTCCAGCTAAAATTAGCAGATTGACTAAAGTTAGCTGGGGTACACTACATAACTTCGATGGTCGCCGTAACGAATTGGCCTGAATGTATCTTGGTAATTCAATCGTTGAAACATGAAAAATGAGAACTCTCTGCTGAAACATTTTTTTTTACCTTTGGAGCTTCCCCGTAGAAGGCGAATATTTAAAAAAATATTCGAAAATATTCTGTATTTCGAATATGTTCTGATTGATCACGTAGAACGCTATTCAGATAGAACGCTACTCAATTCATTATGTGATATTTCCAAATAATCGCACACCGCTGTAAAACAGACGGTGTTGTCCCTTCATTGTGTGATTCGGCAGTTACTACTTGCATTGCCGCTCGTGACACCATGGTTACTGAATCTCAAGGCCATGGCTGAATTGTCCAGAATTTTACCATTATCGTTATTACCTTCATACGCTACCAAATAAAAGGTAGATACTTGTCTGAAACTTTTAAGGCGAAAGCCTTTAATGGCTCGTAGTCGCGGTGTACGTCCGACCGTTCGTGCCCTGGAACGGTGCCAGCTGTGGCCTTTCCCCCTCACACTCTCTCAGCAATCACGTGATGGCACAGCATCTCATTGCAGTAGTCAAGTTAGTCGGATGGCTCTCACGCGCACGCGTCTCCCCTGTAGCCCGGCCACAATCCGCCCACACATGCAAGAAGGGAGACGCGCGCATCGCGTTCCATTTTGACTGATCCCGTCTCAATGGGAACAAGCTTTCGCCGAACACACTTTGGAATGTACGCAGTGTCCTTCAATTTTTAGCGCTGGCTGGAGTGCGCTGCAGGCTGCGGTCCTTTAGGCGTGTTCTTGGCCGAATTTTATACGAACGGTTGTATACAATTTTAGTACATTTAGAAGGTTGTTACAGTGTCAGACAAAAGGCATACATTTAGAGTGACACGCTGATCATATAGCTCAATAAACAGTTAATCGAATTATAATTAAGTTCAAAATGCTCACAAAGTCAGCCATTATGATTATGGCACTTGTGAGGGGGTTAAAAAAGTGGAATGTTGAAGAGACCCTGCTGTGGGTGCTTTGGCTTCTAAACCTCACTGTCGGGTTTCAATCTTTTTAAACTTCGGCGACCTTGAGCGTATCCATCTACCTATCTGTCTAGCCGCCTACGACTTTTGGCTCTCCAGACCGTATCGTTAAATGGGATTTATACCAAAATTGGTGTGGCATAACATGACTGTATGAGGAACATGAATGAGTGGTCATATCATGAAAATCATGAATAACATCATGAACAGCATTACTTAAGCGCCACGGCCGCGGTGCACCTGCGGCCGTTTTCTAAACTTGATATATGCAAAAACTGGTATGATGAGACATTTCTGCATGACCAACATAAATGGACAGATGGTAATATGAAAATCATGACGTGTATATCATGTACGACATAATTTACATACCACGCTCATGGTGTGATGACGGCGGTTTCGCTAGCGTGATATACACCAAATTTGGTATTGCCTGACGTGACGATATGATGAACATAAATGACCAGTGGTAATAAGGAAATCGTGACATGTCATGTGCAACATGACTAGCATGGCACGCTCGCGGCCGTTTCGCTAGCTTGATATGCACCAAATTTGGTATTACGTGACGTGACTCTATGAAGAATACTTGACAAGTGGTAATATGGAGATTATGACATGTCATGTGCAACATGACTTGCATGCCACGCTCATGGCACGCTCGCGGCCCGTTTCGCTAGCTTGATATACACCAAATTTGGTATTGCGTGACAACACTGTATCGCGAGCATAAATGACAATTGGCAATATGGAAATCATGAAATGGCATGTGCAACATGACTTGCATGAGACGCTCATGGCACGCGCGCGGCTGTTTCGCTACTTGATATACAACAAATTCACCAAATTTGGGATTGCGTGACATAACTGTATAACGAACATAAATTACAAGTGTTAATATGGAAATCATGACATGTCAGGTGCAACATGACTTGCATGACACGCTTCATGGCACGCTCGCGGCCGTTTCGCTAGCTTGATATGCACCACATTTGGTATTGCGTCACGTTACTGTATGCCGAAAAAAAGATAAGAAGTGGTAATATGGAAACCTTGACCTGCATATCATGTATGTACAACGTTATTGACATGCCATGCCCATGGTGTGCTTGCGTCCAGTTTGCCAGCTCTATATACACAAATTGGTATTGCGCGACGTGACTGTATGACGAACCTAAATGACAGGTCCTAACATGTAAATGGTGACATGCATGTTATGTAGAGCATGATTTGCTTCTTGCTGACTGCTTCGCATTACATCGATTCCCACAATGCGTGGGATCTACCGGTTTTTTGCGCTGGTAGAGAAGCTAAGGTCCATTTTTTTATTATCAGGACGGCTGTACGGCTGTCCAATAGGGGTGTGCGTAGAAAACCCCAAATCTTCAACAGTTTGTCCAAACAAAGGTATAATAGAGGCAGGCTCCTCCGGCTAAACGTAGGGCCACGACCTCGCAGGAGGCAGCCGAACAGACTGCATCTGCGACACGCTCACATGCAAGGATCGACTTGTCAAGTGTGTTTAAGTGTCTTTTTTTTTATTTTTACTGTACATTCCGTCCACTTTGAAGTTCGTTCAATGCTGGGATTGTGCTATGCGAGTGTGGTGCGTTGACGGGGTGGAGAGCGCGATGACTTCATAGCATGCCGCTTTTCGAGCAACTGAATGCGCTCTGCTACAATGAATACGTCGATTAAATGGACAGTTCGAGAATAGCCAGCACCGCCTAGGTGGTGTTCGAATAGCTCCCCTGCTGCTCTTTCGTCCTGCGTCTCTCTCGCTCGAAGTCACACCCGTGATCCTCTACGAAGGATTATGAACTCGTAGCCTCACCGCGGTGGTTACACGTGATTAGGCGAATACTTAGCCGCTGTTTCGCCGGCCTTTATCCTACGCTTAATTTGCATAATCTTTGCAAAACCAAGCCAAACGTGTCTTTCCCTCGTGATAATTAGGTTTTAAAAGAGGTAAACCTCAGCCGCTTTGTGTTAATTTATTTCTTCATTTCGACGATCACCCTACGTGGCACGTGAACGGATGGATAGTTTTCCAGTAGATTTACATGGAAATGCAGAGGGATTAAAAAGAAAAATCGCGACCAGGAAAATAACTGCAGGAAGTTGTGTCTCAACTCGATGATCTGGAGAATTTTTCACTGAAGTATGCGCATACCGGGAATCTTTTTGTAAAGTATATATTCTGTACGTGTTTTTTCTCTTTAAAACATATCTCTTAGTGGACAGTCCTTTTGCTGGCGTTTCCTTTTTCTTCTACGTCATACAGCTAAAAAAATGATGCGCCACATTTTAATGGTGCCCTTCAGCGAAGGATAACACAGTTAATCACACAGGCTACATCCTCGTCAAAGCTTTGGCAGCCGCTTGCGCGAACAAAGCTTTTCTCTTTAAACGCAAGGCGTCGGCATGCACGTTTCCCCTCAGCTTTCTCGATCCCTATCCGCGTGCAACAGGGATGTCTTTTTTTTTTCTGAGCACAAAGCAAAGCCCATGCTTGACGCTACATTGTTTACCACCCACGTGCCTTTGCTCGTTTCTTTTCGCAAGTGCGTGGACGTTCTCAAACAGCCAGACGTCGAGCTTATTTCGTGTATCGTGCAGCCTCTTTTGTCATCTTCTTGTAGTGTTCTACGTCTCGTTTGTCTGCGTCGTCATCGTTTTTTTTTTGTTTTTTTTGCAAAAATAAAAATAAAGGGGGAAACGAGAACAAGCAAACAAATAAATAAACCGAAAGCAAGCGTTCCGAATAGAACTGTGTGAACCAACAACGGTGAACCGATCGGGTTGTTCCGGATCAGCAAATTTCGGCCTCTCATTTTGTAACTCCAGTTATCCAACTACGTTATATCATACCAGAACACGTTTGTTGCTGTTTTTTTTAGATTTTTACCCAACACTGCAACAAAATACAGGGTTGTTGCTCGACGTTGCTGGCCTATATAAGACGGAACCATTAAGAAAAAAAAGGACAACAAAAAGGTTAGATATATAAGCTCGGGCAAGAGGGAGCAAAAATGGCGGTTTTAGGTTAATAGTAACATCAACGAAGCCTCTAGAAAGGTAGAGTTAAGGTCTGTTTGGGACAAGGCTGATGGTGTAGCATGCAGAGACTTTGGGATAAAACTTCGGTAAACATGGACGGTTGTGAGAAGAGCGTTGCACGACTGAGTCAGAATGTCTCGGGACATCACGCTCGACGGCAGTCCTGTAGCCAGAAATTTTTTTCGGGGGGGGGGGGGGGGGGGGCACCCGTTGAAAACCTTGAAAACCACCTCTTTTTATTATTTATTCGCGGCCAAACACCCCCCTCCATCCGAATTTCGGGGGTACACCCCCACCCCCCCTGGCTACGGGCCTGCTCGACGGATATCCGGATAGACGAAGAAATGGAGAGACAGGTGGGAGAAGGGTGGGAGCGGTGATGCAGCGAGGAGCATCGACGGCGGCGACGGCGCCGGCGGGGTGCGGGCGTAAGGAGATTCGCACCTAAAAAATTGGCCGCGTATCTGCGTGCTTCGCTGCAAATGTCGTCGAAAGACGATAGTCTTGTGCCGACTGCACTGCATGAGCGGCATGAGTACCACAATTTAATAGCCGGGCTAGCCGCTGGGCTCGTTTTTCGGACGTTTTCCGGGCACGCTTAGACGGACGCCGGCGTTTCTCCGCTGAAATTTGGTCGTCGGTCTTTTCTCTGCGTTCTCTGATCATGTCTTGTAGAGTGGGTCGTATTTCATCAAGCGGCCATATATGTTTTGCCTTGCCTGAGACAGCGCTCTTCTACGATGAATCAGCCGCATCTGGCTGGCATTGATAAAACAGAAGAGGACGCCATCTACAGCGCTACCGGGGAACATCGGCTTGTGTTGAACAATGCTGCTGCCAGGTGGCAGCACCACAGCCAGCCACAGCGTCGAAGTTAAATCACTGGGCGGAGACTTGTTTTGGTACAGAGCGGCGCATTTTCAGCGCCACGTAATAAACACTAGGATCTTTATAATTACGTATCTATAGATTTTGTTTTAAAGGAACACTGTGAATAGTACTAAGGTATTGATGTTGTGCCTCAGGTATGCGTAATATTTGATTTTTAATTGCCCACGCTCACCCGTATGAACACATGCTTCTTGGTCATGATTGGAGGTCGTAAGGCAGGGGGGTTAAAGTTTGGCCAACTAGCTCAATCGTGTGACGTGCCGACAAACAGACAGACAGACAGACCAAAATTTCTCCGTTTAGGTATCCCAAGAAAGACTATCGTCTTTAAAACACTGGCAGCGCTAGCATCGGGGAGACGCCATGGACGCAGATATGTTCTTGGCCTTTCGCTTTCGTGTTAGCATGTGACGGCTCGTTGTCAGAGTAGTACAGCTTCTAAATGCCCCAACGGCGTTTCGCCGCCCATAATACAACTGCTGTAGTGAGCGCTCCAGAAAGGCAACGGTGTTGATGGGCCAATGTCGTGGTTTGGAGGAGCGAGACAGCGGGACATGGAACGCCTGCGCGCGTTCGCGGCTCAAACTACAAACCTGTCTGACGTGTTGCTGAAGCGCAGTGTGATAGCGCATACATGAGCACAGGTGTAGGTGATCCTATTACTCGGGAACCCATGTCATCCCGTTTCTCTTCTTAGGGTAAGGCGGGGCAAAATGAGACACGGGGGCAAAACGCGACATTTTGGCTTTGCCGACCTCTATAGCTAATACAGAAAGCACTTTTCTTTGTTTCTATATTTCAGTGAGAGGTGCTGGTAGTTGTCCACCTTTTTATGTGTAGAAGTTGATGATTGCTCACAGCGTTCGCGTGGGAAAAATTGCGCGGCTGGTGTCAGTGTGTTCGTGACCCGTCAAAAAGGGGCGAAATTCTGCTCGGCCAAATTTTCGGATCTGTGCATGAAGCTACTCTGGCGCCAGTACAACAACGTAAGTATTTATATTGTTACTTTATACTACTAGCTACATACCACCAAAATTTTAGTTCATTTGGTGCGCGGGGCCAATGGGGAAATCTTTTTGAATTTGGGCATGTGAGGGGGGGCAAAACGCGACAAAAAGGCATTGAATTGCCTTAGAGGGTGTCTTTTAAGTGAACCATTTACTTACACTAATTATATATTACATTTTATTGTTTAGGAGGGTTCGGACGCACAAGAGAATATCATGTAGAGCTTCCTGGGAGAAAAAACGACGTGAAAAAGCACTGATTCCTGTTCAGGACACTCACTCCATTCGCGCTGCATCGAGGTTTTTCCGCGTTCCCAAGGATGCTCTCAAGAGGCGAACGCAAATTTGGAAGAATTTCAAAGTCAAGCCGTTCACAAACAGTCTCCGCATCTAGTTTTCCTCCAATACCAAATTAAAAAAAAGAAGCGCGAGAAAATTCAAATCTGGCACAGTTTTAAATTCATCGCCTCACGAAGCCCGGCTGACGAAGCTGAAAGCCACGAAGCGCCCGCGCAGTTCTGCACCAAAACGGCAAATGGAGGCGAAGAATATGCGTCAGAACATATCTAGCGTCCAATCGTTGAATAATCCAATGAAGTGCAAGCTTTCAACAAAATACAACAATAGCACAAAGAAATACTGGTGGTGTTTGATCTGCAAGGAGTTTTGGAGCAAAACAGCACCGGATTCTGTCTGGATTCAATGCGTGGAGTGCAAGGACTGGGGTCATGAAGGCTGCGTGAGGGCCCATGGAGTTTAATTTCAGAAGTGCTTCTACTGCAAAAACTGAAGTTTTAATTTTTTTTTTCACACTGTCTCGTTTTGCCCCGCAGGTTGGGGCAAAATGAGACATCTGGCAATGCATTTTTTATTTCTTTTTGAAATAAACTTTTTGACAGTGGCAACATGGTCATATTTATGTAGCAGATACCTTGTACCCAAAGGAAAGTTTCTGCATTGATGTTCAAGGGTAAAGAGTGAAATAAAAATAAATATTCACAATTTTTCAATTTTTGTCTCATTTTGCCCCACCTTACCCTAATTGACGAAGCTTTGAAGAAGTGCCTATCCAGTACCAATGTTTAGTTTGTGCTTGTTGATGCCATCTTTGCGCGGGATTCACAATACACTGTGTAACCAACTTCAGCTACCCCAACGGTTAAATCATGATCGTGGGTGTCTGTCCTCGCAGTGGAGATGTGCCACCAGGCGCCAGCGTGGGTGCATCCATCCCAAATAAGCTGCCAAACACCAGCAGACGTTGCACAAACACTCATAATCACTACACAATAAGCAATACTTCTCTGTAGACAGTTTTCACTTTGGTCAGTTATACCGATTTCTATCACAGGAATCAGTCATGATTTTTTTTCTTGTGCGCTGCGCTTTTTTCGCGTGATACTCTATTACAGTTCAGAAATACATAACCAGCCCAAGAGTTCATTCTTCTAAAGCACGATGAACCGTATGATTTTTTCATCGGAGCGATGATATTTTGGCGTAGCAGAGTGACGGATGGACTGCCAAATTTGTTGTGAAGTCCTTATGGAAATGCGGACGCAAATGAATGAAGAGGTACATCACTTCAGTCGTGTGTTTAGAACAATTGGCAAGCACTTCTATCAATGCGTGCGGGAGGGCGGTACGCAGTCTTGAACTCAAGGCAGAGAAGGCCCGAATAGGGTTTAGAAAATTAGTCATTACGTCCATAATGCCCTCACATTAGGCGACTCGAACGCGAAGGCCATCTTCTTCTTTTTCATCTCTGTCAATATATATTGATCCTCGCACGCCCTTTTCTGAAAGCTTTCTCTTCGTAACATGGTTTTGCTCTGCCTCCAAAAACAGAGGAATTAGAAGTTTCTGTGCCTCACCTGTTTTAGCACGGCCTCCGTGATCGCACCACTTTTGATCAAGAGACGATGTCATGTGATCACGTCATGTAGAGACAACAGGATGCGATTATTTTTTTTATTGCGATAGTTATTATATGGACACTCTCGGCTGATTTTTGACGTCGTCGTAGACGTCATGCCCCGGATATGTATTTGTATTTATATATCTAACAAAATGCTCAATGAAAAATAAATCAGAATAAAAAAACCGTCAGGCCTGCAAGGAACTCGCAGCACAGTCAGAGCGAAAGCTGGAAGGGCGGCCTTTCAGAGCCTTTTTTGAACACCCTAGGGGCTTCTACTACAAGCACACTTGCATGGTACCCACAGCGCCATAAATAATCTTTTTTTGTAGTGGGGAAGCCTCCACTATGCCATTATTCGTCATTCTTCGGAAAAGCGCGGTACCCGCGACACACTTGTAACGCATTATGTGCACTTTGTTGATGCTGTGGCTGACGACGATGAAGAATTATGTCTGAGGCTTTTGTAATGGGTGGGAGCATTGAACGACCCACTCGTTACGCAATTCGCATTGTGTGACACCTGATTGTTACTATACTGTGCTAAAACTCTTTACAGCACATCTTAACACGATTCGTTGCCCGACATGAAGCTTGCATAGTGTCAGTTTGCAGTGCAGAATCCGATAATTGCACCAGGCGTCAAACAAGTACATTGCGCAACGAGTGCGTGGTGTTAAGCTTACCACCCATTACAAAGTGTGCAGCTGCGCAAGTGCACTTGCCACCTTATGGACGAGCACTGGGTACTTCGCCAATCAGCAAAAGGAAGAACTATGGCGTAGTGGGCACTTAGCAACTGTACATCCAATATACATTCTAGGATAGTTTTAAGCGGCCAGTGTTACGCGCACAAACGTTCTTTTCCTTGCGGCATGGTTGAATGCAATGAGCACGGGGCCCGATCGCGCTATCGCGTTCTACTCATGAAGCCGAAGCTCAAGCGTCCTCTCAGTTTTTTGCGATGGATTTTCAAGCACCAGCGTGACTCTGTGGTAGAACACTTGACAGCCACGCAAAGGGCCAGTGTTGAAATCCCATACGATCCATGAAAGTTTGTCTCATTTCGTGCATTATCGGTTACGGACACCGGTGGTGTTCACAGCGGCGCACACTTACGGCGCCAAAATTGGCTGTTTTTGTGACCTCACGACACTTTTGACTGTCAAAGGGCTTAAACTCAATGTATAGCGCAAATCGTTTGCTCTTTAAAAAAGCCGGGAGGTCCCACGCACTGCGGGAATCGATGTAATGCGAAGAAGCCAGGAAGGAGCAAATCATGCTTTACATAATTTTCATGTCATGTTTTACATGTTAGGGCCTGTTATTTATGTTCGTCATGCAGTCACGTCGCGCAATACCAATTTTGGGGTATATCAAGCTAGCGAACTGGACGCAAGCGCACCATGAGAGCGTGGCATGTAAATGGCGTTGTAGATGACATGCATGCCAAGATTTTCATGTCACCACCTGCCACCTACGTTCGTCATACAGTCATGTCACTCAATACCAAATTTGGTGTATCTCAAGCTAACGAAACGGCCGCGAGCACGCCATGAGCGTGGCATGCAAGTCATGTCGCACATGACATGTCATGATTTCCATATTACCACTTGACATTTATGCTCGTCATACAATCACGTCACTGAAAAGGACACTTTGTACATTCCAAAGTGTGTTCGGCGAAAGCTTGTGGCCATTCGACTGACCATAACATGTCTTTTTTAAATGCGAATGCATTTCATAGTCCGGCTATGTCAGGCATCCGGCGTTGTCCGGCGTTGTCCGGCGTTGTCCGGCGTTGTCCAGCGTTGTCCGCGGAGGAGGAGGATAGGTTGAGGAGGTAAGCGCCGGCAGGTGTTAGATATGAAGCATCTTATGGCGAAGCTTAATCCGGTGGTGGTGGCGGGCGGCGTGACCACCCTTACCGCGCATGCGCAAACCCTCTAAAAAAATAAAAATAAAAAACATCATCTCTCCCTCTCTCTCCTCTAGGCATCCCTCCCCGCGGCAACCACACCCTCACTGCGCATGCGCCTCCCCTCCTCTCTCCCCTGCTACGCTCCCCCCTCTCTCCTCTAGGCGTCCCTGCCCGCGGCGTCCACACTCCCATTGCGCATGCACGTCCCACCTCTCTCTCCTCTCCTACG
Organism: Rhipicephalus appendiculatus; assembly: GCA_030522465.1. Taxonomy (NCBI): domain Eukaryota; kingdom Metazoa; phylum Arthropoda; class Arachnida; order Ixodida; family Ixodidae; genus Rhipicephalus; species Rhipicephalus appendiculatus. The sequence goes on from JALIZH010032362.1 coordinate 14,288, forward strand.
CTCCCCCCCCTCTCTTCTCTAGGCATCTCTGCCCGCAGCGTCCACACTCCCACTGCGCATGCGCGCCCCCCTCTCTCTCCTCTCCTACGCTACCCCCCCTCTCTCGCCTCGCGACGCCGACACAGGCAGCGTCTGCTAGCGAGTTTCTTGGTTGAAAAAACCGACTGCTCGCGCTGCACAACCGTTTACTGGCCACCCCGTATATATGGCAATGGATCTTGACCTCCAAGGTGGTGCCGGTGGGAGATTTCTCCTGTGCGTTGTTGAACAATAAAAATTCGCAGCGTGCGCGTTAACTAAAAGCGGACTGCGAGTCTCTGTGTCCAGTCGGAGTCTTCTGTCTCTCATTGCAGATTAGCAGCGATTGGCATGTTCCAGTAGGAAACACCGCTGCATCGCTGCGTGCTTTACGCATCCCCAGTTGTAAATGCGAATGCATTTCAAGTGCGTGAGGGAGCTCGCATCACCGGAGCTCCGCGGAGCTATATATGAAAAAAAAATTAACAAAAAAATAAAAAAAATAAAAAAAAGGAAAAAAAGAAATAAAAAAAATGAAAAAAATAAATAAAAAAATAAAAAAAATCAAATAAAAGAAAAAAAAAAACAAAAAAAAAAACAACAACAACAAAAAAAAAAACAGGCGCTGCGCCATGCTCCCGACCGGGCCTGCAGAAATTAGGCGCCTTTTCCTTCTTCGAACCACAACCACCATATATAAATGGAGTGAAGCGCGCGCGAAATGCATTCGCATTTCCTCACGATTCCCTTCGGGGAGGTGGGGAGGCGCTGCGGTCGCCGAGGTGAGCGGACGCGTCTCGCATCGGCTCCGTCGATTATGATTGATAGTGCCGGTCATTCACCCAATATCGAAGAACCAACACCACCAGAGTGTGCAGCAAGTTACAAGGAACTCGCCAACACCAAATTTGGTGAGAAATTTCCAATTTTTCGCCGTTTTTGGGACCCGAAAGTTCTGAAGCGGAGCCCCAGAGCTAGGCCGAATTACGCCTAGCTCGACATCTGGCCGGCGCGCCACGTAGGCCACCCGCCGCCGCGCCGGCGCAGCCGCTACCGGCGATATGGCCTCGGCGATGGAAACGGAATTCGAGCCCGACGTTCGTCAAGAACAAGAAGCGCAAGATCTACAATCACGGCTCGTCCACATCGACGGGCGCACAGCGATAGCAGTCCAAGGCGAAATTCTACCGCACGACGACATCGCGGGTTGGGAGACCGGCGCGCGACAGCCACGTCAGCACAAGCCAACATCGCACGCCTGCTTCAACGGTGAGTCTACCCCCACTGGCAAGAAGCATGAATCGCGCTACACTCAAGCGCAGTACGTCAAGAAGGTTACCGCAAATTTAACACGCATGGCGCGCATGCCAACGAACATCCCGAGAGAAGAGTGCAAAATTATAATTAGACCTAGAGGAGGCTTAAACACAGGGCGCACCGAAGCCCCAACCCTAACGGCAGCCATTTGGACGGCCGCGGGTATCACCAAAGCGGAAGCAATGCAGGAGGACACAGTGTGTGCCAATGTGGCGCAAAATATTATCGTTGTGAGTACCCCGGACGAACAGAGAGCGAGGCGCTACGCCACGATACGTTCACTAATCATCGGGGAACAAGCCCACGAAACATACGCCTACTTCGCGGCCCCGCACGATACTTCGAAAGGAGTCATCCACGGGATACCGAAGACGGAAACTACCGCAGACATCAGAGAAAACATTATACATCCAGGGAACCCCAAAGCCATCGAGGCACACCGCATTGGAGAAACGACAGCGGTATTGGTCCTGTTTCAGGGACAGAAAGTACCTTCTACCATAAAGTACGGCGCGACTATCGTCAGATGCAGCCTCTATCGCCAACATCACCAAGTATGCCGGACGTGCGGCAAAATCGGCCACCGGCAAGACGTATGCCCGCAACCAAACACGAAGGTTTGCTTCGCCTGCGGTAAGCCTAACCCAGGAGACACGCACGCCGAAGAATGCAAGCCACGTTGCAAGCTTTGTAACGGCCCCCACCCAACCGGGGCGCCGGGCTGCAGCAACCGTTTCAAGTTGCCATATCTGATAAAGAAGCGAAGATGGGAGAACGCAAGACACACGTCATCGACACACGTCAGCATAGCTGTGAACGACAACCCCGCAGAATTCCTGCCCCTGAATGCCGACCGTCCACTGGAGGAGCGCAGGCGCAGCGCGAGTCGCAGCTGCTTGCGCGGCGTGCAAGGCGGCGACTCCGGCCGCGCCACGTCGCACGGACGGGAAAGCAGGAGCAGGAGCAAACGGCGCACCGCTCAATCCGTGCGCCGCGAGTCTCGCTCTCGAGAACGCGCCACATGGTCCGAAAAAGGTAGCTAACCACCACAGAAGCAAAAGCAGAACACCGCAAATCGAAGACACGATGCGAGCTCTACAGCAAGACAACGCAAACCTACGAGCCGAGAACCGAAATCTCAAGGCCCAGGTCAGGGAACTGAAACAAGGACAAGCAGAAATCCTACGACTACTGCGTGCAGGACAACAGCCCACAGGAACCACAAGAATGGACATCGCACAGGCAGCGCAGAGATCGCTCACCCCTACACCACCATCACAACAGGTACCCGATCAACGATCAGCTACACCAATAATAGAAGAGAGGACCCCCACAACGGAACCTCCATCAACGGCCCCACAACACGAGACGGTAGAAGACATGGAAGAGCATACGGCGGAAGTATCCCGCCCCTCTTTCAAGGAACACAGAGCAGCAAACAGGGAACGTGAGAGCACCAATGCACGACTGAACAGACAAGAAAAACGCATCGAACTACTAGAAAAGCGCCTAACCGCCCTCGAGCTCCGGGTAACCACGGGCTTCACGGAGACGAAGGCACTACTGAACCAAATTCTTAACAAGAACAACACCACAAATGAAGAGAACAACACGTGCAGCATGGCACCCAACCCACAAACATGGACCGAAACCCCACAACCCGCACAAGACTAAAAATCTGGCACTGGAACGCCAACGGGTTCCGGTGTCGGAAGGCGGTACTGCAGCAGCACGTGGCAAGCGTCGGGCAACCACCGGACGTTATAATGATACAAGAAACCCACATGGAAGACACACCGACTCTGCCGGGGTACCGAGCCTACTCGAGCCCGCCCAGCGCGCGAGAGCACGGCAAGGGAGCCGCACAGGGGGTGTGCACCTTCGTGCGAAAGGGACTCACCTCTATACACCACGAGAACTTCCTGGGACGCAGCTCCATCGAGCACTGCGTCACTGAAATCGGGCTGGGTAGAAGAAAGCAAGAACCCATATTATTGGCGAATATCTACAGCAATCCCACACACGGGCAGCAGAAATTCAAGGCACTACTACACAAGACTACACAGACAAACCCCAACGGCACGGTGGTGGTGTGCGGCGACTTCAACGCGCCACACAAAGAGCTGGGATACAACCGCACCTCGGCCAAAGGACGAGACCTGCTGGAAGAAGCCTCAAACGCCGGCTTTGTGCTTTACACAGATCCGGGCAACCCTACAAGAATTGGAACGTCGACTACGAGGGACACAAACCCGGACCTCACTTTCGCTCGACTCTCCGGCAAAGCAAGAGGAACGGCGACCTGGCGCAACACTGGCCACAACCTGGGCAGTGACCACTACATTATAGAACTGAACATACCCACAACGGTACACAACGACCAAAAGAAATTCAAGCACAAGCTCACAGACTGGGCGCGTTTCCGCGCAACCCTCGATGAAGACGACAACGACATCGAAGACATCGAGAAATGGACGGAACGCGTAACCAAAGTGGCCGACTCGGTCACCGCCGAGCTGGACGTAGAAGAGGAAGTACCGCAAATCGACAGCAAGCTGGCTCACATGATCGAGGCTCGCCAATCCCTGCAAAGAAGATGGAAAAAGCAACGGCACAATCGACGGCTACGGAAACGAGTCGCCGAGCTGGGTCGCGCCATTGAAAAATACAGCAGAGAACTATGCACGCAGCAATGGCACGCAACGTGCAACGCTGCGGACGGACAACTACATAAAGGACAGACTTGGAAGCTGTTGCGACACCTCCTGGACGATAAATCCACGAAAGGCCACCAGCAGCACAGGCTTGCCCAAACGATCTACACTGCCGTCAAGACACTAGGCGAAGAGGAAACCAGCAAGCGCATCAATGCCAAGTACCTCCCCACAGCGGCCACCGAGATCCACCCCGACCACAATGGACCGGACAACCCAGAACTGGATCGAGAGATCGAAGAATGGGAAGTCCGAGCGGTACTACAAGAGCTCAACTGCAAGTCGGCGGCAGGACCAGACCGGCTTCACAACCGGGCGCTGCGTAACCTCAACGATGGGGCGATCGCAGCACTCACAAGATACTTCAACCAATGCTGGAGAGAAGGTAAACTACCGAAGCAATGGAAGACGGCTCGCACGGTCCTCATACCGAAGCCCGGCAAGCCACCCAACATCGAAAATCTACGGCCCATCTCTCTGACGTCCTGCGTCGGAAAAGTGATGGAACACATCATGCGTAACAGGTGGAACCACTACCTCGAAGACAAGGGCCTCTACCCGGACGAAATGATCGGCTTTCGAGAGAAGCTCAGTACCCAAGACGCCATGATACAACTCCAGCATGAAATCCTGGAGGTATCAGCTCCCACTCACGACAATAGAGCAGTTCTCGGCCTAGACCTGCAGAGTGCTTTCGACAAGGTATGCCACTCGGCAATCCTGTCGCAGGCCTCGCGGCTAGGACTTGGACGAAGATCCTACAACTACATAAGGGACTTTCTGTCCAACCGAACGGTAAAAATACAAGCGAATAACCTACAACTAGAAGAAAAGACCCTCGGAAGCGTCGGCACACCGCAGGGCTCCGTGATATCACCGCTGCTCTTCAACCTGGTCATGATCGGAGTTGCGGAACGACTAAACGCGCGAGTCCCGCACGTCTGTTACACGATCTACGCGGACGACATCACGCTATGGGTTGCCGGCGGCAGCGACGGGTACATCGAAGAAACGCTGCAAGAAGCAGTGAACACAATAGAAGATCAGCTGGATGGCACCGGTCTCCGATGCTCGCCACAAAAGTCCGAACTCCTGATCGTCCCACCACCTGGGCGATATAGGAAGAAAGCCACTGAAGACTCGGAGAAGATCGTGCTCCGAACCAGAGACGGCATGGTCATTCCGAAAGTCTCTAAGCTCCGTGTCCTAGGCATGGTGCTCGAAGCCAGTAGGAGCAACGGCGTCACCGTCGACAAGATCATCACTAAGATGGGTATCGCCACGCGACTCATCAAGCGAGTTGCGACTCGACAAAGAGGGATGAAGGAGGCCAGCCTGCTACGTCTGGTGCAATCCTTCGCCATCAGCCACGCTGCCTACGTAGGCGCGTTCCACTACTGGAAAGTACAGGAGCGCGACCGGATAAATGCGGCCATCAGAAAGACATACAAGGCTGCGCTCGGCTTATTTAACTGCACGAGCACAGCCAAGCTGCTCGAGCTGGGGGTGCACAACACCCTCGAAGAAATCGCAGAAGCGCAAAGAACATCTCAGCGCGAGAGACTCCAAACCACACGAACGGGACGAAGCATCCTGGCCAGACTAGGCCAAGGCACGAACACTACTGACAACGAAGCGAAGAGACATCACGCCCTCCCGGAAAGGGCCCTCCGCCGACTGGTGGTGGCGCCCCTACCAAAGAACATGCACCCGGAGCACAGCCAAGGCCGACGAGACGCGCGAGCCAAGGCCCTCACTGAAGCACACGCCAACGATAACGGCGCCTTATACGTGGATGCCGCTAAATACAAAGACAAAGAAGACACATACGTGGCCGTAGCAATACGCGCCACAACGGGCGAAATCTACAGTGCTTGCAGCGTCCGTGCGAAGCAAGCGCATCAGGCGGAAGAAGCCGCCATTGCGCTGGCCCTCGCCGACAACAAGTGTACAACGATCCTGAGCGACTCGCGCACAGCGGTCCGGAACTACGGCAGAAATAATGTGTGTGCCAGTGCGGTGCGCGTGGTGAAGTGCAGTGACAGACAGTGCACCGACGGACTGCGGACTCGTCTCCGATGGTTCCCGGCGCATCAAGGCTACTCCTTCGGGAGCAACTCCCCAAACCGCAATGAGACGGCGAACGCCGCTGCGCGAGGTCTTACTCGCCGCGTGGTGGCACCAGCGTCCCTCGTCGTAGCGGAGGGAGTAGCCACCGACGATGAAGACGACGAAGAAGAAGCCGAACTGGTAACGAGCTACGCGGATGTGCTGGAATGGTACCGGAGCGCACGTCGCTCCATGCCGGACCCACACCCGCAGCTCACCAGAGAACAGGCGGTACTCTACAGACAGCTGCAAACGAACTCGGTGCTCACGCCTGCGCTCGCGCGCTTCATGTGCCCCGACGTCTATGAGAGTGCAAAGTGTAGTGTGTGTAACAGTGCGACCGCCACGCTAACTCACGTGTTGTGGGATTGTAAACTGAATCCGGAAGAGGCAGCGGCCTACCCAGGCAGACTGCCAACGGACATTGCCAGTGCCGTAACGGCTCAGGACTTAGAGCAACAGCTACAGGCGGTCCAGCGGATCGAGACAGCTCTCGCTCGCCAAACGCGTGGGGAAGCACCTGACGGGACCCAGGGGCGACAGCCTCGTGGAGAACGCTGGGTTCCCCGGCGTAAGCGTCGAGACGCAACTTGATGACTGCATATAGTCGGGTAGCAAGAGGGCCCTGCGTGGCACCCTGCTACCTCCGCCGGTGCTTTAATAAAGTTCACTTCTCTCTCTCTCTCGGGGAGGTGGGGGCATTTTTACACTCTCATTGGGATGGCAAACTAGCGGAATGTGTGCGTGCTTTCTTTTTTTTAATATTAAATGCGAAGCATTTCTTAGCGAACTTCGGCGACTTTGAGCGTATCTATCTATCTATCTATCTATCTATCTATCTATCTATCTATCTATCTATCTATCTATCTATCTATCTATCTATCTATCTATCTATCTATCTATCTATCTATCTATCTATCTATCTATCTATCTATCTATCTATCTATCTATCTATCTATCTATCTAGCCGCCTACGACTTTGTGCTCTCCTGGCCGTATCGTTAATGGGATTTCTACCAAATTTGGTATGACATAACATGACCGTATGACGAACATAAATGGCTGGTCATATCATGAATATCATGACTAACTTGTCATGAAAGGTATCATTTACATGCCACACTCATGGCGCGCTCGCGGCCGTTTCGTTAGCTTGGGATACACCAAATTTGGTATTGAGTGACATGACTATATGACGAACATAAACTACACGTGGTAATATGAAAATCATGATATGTCATGAGCGACATGACATGCATTCCACGCTCATGGCGCGCTCGCGGCCGTTTCGTTAGCTTGATATACACCAAACTTGGTATTGAGTGACGTGACTGTATGACGAACATAAATGACACGTGGTAATATGGAAATCATGACATGTCATGAGCGACATGACTTGCATTCCACGCTCATGACGCGCTCCCAGCCGTTTCGTTAGCTTGATATACACCAAATTTGGTATTGAGTGACATGACCATATGACGAACATAAATGACACGTGGTAATATGGAAATCATGACATGTCATGAGCGACATGACTTGCATTCCACGCTCATGACGCGCTCCCGGCCGTTTCGTTAGCTTGATATACACCAAACTTGGTATTGAGTGACGTGACTGTATGACGAACATAAACGACACGTGGTAATATGGAAATCATGATATGTCATGAGCGACATGACATGCATTCCACGCTCATGGCGCGCTCGCGGCCGTTTCGTTAGCTTGATATACACCAAATTTGGTATTGAGTGACATGACTATATGACGAACATAAATGACACGTGGTAATATGGAAATCATGACATGTCATGAGCGACATGACTTGCATTCCACGCTCATGACGCGCTCCCGGCCGTTTCGTTAGCTTGATATACACCAAATTTGGTATTGAGTGACATGACTGTATAACGAACATAAGTGGCAGGTGCTAACATGAAAATATTGGCGTGCATGTCATCTACAACGCCATATACATGCCACGCTCATGGTGCGCTTGCGTCCAGTTCACTAGCTTGATATAAACCAAAATTGGTATTGTGTGACGTGACTGTATGACGAACATAAATGACAGGTCCTAACATGTAAAACATGACAATGCAAATTATGTAAATCATGGTTTGCTCCTTCCTGGCTGCTTCGCATTACATCGATTCCCACAGTGCGTGGGATCTGCCGGCTTTTTTACTTCGAATCGCCGCGAGACGCGAGACCAATGTGCCTCCGTTTCGCATGCGTTCGTACACTCGTGATTTGCGCATCGTGCAGTCGCCATCCGCGTTCCAGCGTTTAAATTGACGGACACTTTGTAAATTCCAAATTACGTTCCTCGAACGCCGGTGCCCACTGAGACGGGGTCGGTCAGAAAGCAACGCGAAGCGCGCGTCTCCCTCGCATGACTAGACACGCTTGGCACAGCGACGCTGCGCAAGCAAATTGCTACGCTACGCAAGCAAAGCGCGAGCAACAACGTGGCGCGAGCGCTGTAGAGTCCAACGCGACCGGCGTCCGTTTGCGCGCCCTGGCGCCCACCTGGCGCCGTGCCAGGGCATGGCCGGAGGGACGGTCGGACGGACGGACGGACGTGAGCATGAGACATTAAAGGCTTTCGCCTTAAAAAATTTGGTGTATATCAAGCTAGCGAAACGGCCACGAGAGTGTCATGAGCGTGCATGCAAGCCACGATGCACATGACATGTCATGATTTCCATATCACCACTTGCCATTTATGCTCGTCATACAATCCCGTAGCTCAATACCAAATTTGGTGTATATCAAGCTAGCGAAACAGCCACGAGCGTGCCATGAACGTGGCATGCAAGTCATGTAGCACATGACATGTCATGATTTCCATATGACCACTTGGTATTTATGTTTGTCATCCAGTCACGTCACGCAATACCAAATTTGGTGCATAACAAGCTAGCGAAACGGCCGTCAGCGTGCCATGAGCGTGGCATGTAAATCATGTTGTACATGACATGCAGGTCATGATTTTCATATTACCACCTGTCTGTTTCTTTGGTCATGCAGAAATGTCTCATCGTACCAATTTTTGGATACATCAAGTTCAGAAAACGGCCTCAGGAGCACTAAGGCCATGGCGTGTAAATCATACTTTTCATGACAAGTTAATCATGATTTTCATTACATGACCAGTCATTCATGTTTGTCATACAGTCATGTTACAGCATACCAATTTTGATATAAATCCCATTAAGATACGGTCAGGAGAGCGCCAAGTCGTAGGCGGCTAAATAGATAGATAGATAGATAGATAGATAGATAGATAGATAGATAGATAGATAGATAGATAGATAGATAGATAGATAGATAGATAGATAGATAGATAGATAGATAGATAGATAGATAGATAGATAGATAGATAGATAGATAGATAGATAGATAGATAGATAGATAGATAGATAGATAGATAGATAGATAGATAGATAGATAGATAGATAGATAGATAGATAGATAGATAGATAGATAGATAGATAGATAGATAGATAGATAGATACGCTCAAAGTCGCCGAAGTTTCGCCAAGAAAAGCTTCGCATTTAAAAGAACAGCGTGCACTTTGCTTCAGACGCCACCGCGTGGCACGGGAGACCGAGGGGTCATTCCGCGCACTGCATTTTAAGAGAAGAAGAAATATCTAAGAGCGTCGGCTTCTGCGTTGTTGACACTTGCAGCGCGTTGTTCGAACACAAAGGCGTAACAACTGTGAGAGTTAGTTCACACTTGTCCCGTGTATGCCAGCGCATCCTTTTGGAGCGTTCTTCTGTGTGCGTCAGCGGGAAGCTGCAAGTATCGAGCTGCTCGTCGGCGATCTTCGTATGACATTCCAATTTCTTGCTATCGAATTCATTGCTTCGCCGCTGCGGCGAAACGGTCACTTTGTTAGCATCAATCGTGTTGTCACCAGCGGTCAATTTGCGCGTTTGATTAGGAATCTCAGGCTATCGCCTTGAAAAGTGGAGCACTATGTACTGTGCGGTGGGATAGCACGCAACGATCCAGATGATGATCGATTACTGTGAATGGAGCCATAGTCTTAGGCGCGCTCCTAACGTACGGCATACCGAAAAGCCCCCCGTACTTTCTCTGAATAGGTCGCAGAACTTCTTCACATATCTAGGCAACTGTATGAGCAACGCTACATTTTAGATCTCATAATATTTATCTCGATAATTGCTCTATATCATTTAAGCTAACTTTTAGACAGCTAGTAAACATATGTCTGACACTGTGCTCTGTAATGTCCTAGATTTAAATAAGTATCTACGAACGATCGAGCAATTTCAAAGTTGGGGCTTGTTTTTTTTTTTTTTCGTTTTTGCTGGACATATTTCCAAATTTGGCTAAGCCGCAATATTTACAGCTCGTGTCTACGAATGCTTCTTCTATGGCGTGCATTCAATAAAACATACCAAATCACGATTTCATCTGTGTTACAAGAAAAAATAATGGGGGGGACCCTCAAGCTTCGCCTTTAAGAGTTGAACGCGATAGCAATATCCTGCCCCTAGTGCGTACTTGAATCACTTAGTGCATACTATGTAATGGATAGCATGGTTTAAACCACGAGCAGTTATGAGCGGGAAATGTTTTCGAACTTGCTGTGCACCCACTATACGTGGTCTTAAGGGAATACGCGCAGTAACGTGTGCACTTCTGTTATGAGTGGCCGGCTTTGAACCACGATGCCATTATGATATTCACATGCTCTGACGCTTGATGGCAATGTACGCTTGTACCACGCAATATTATTGCGATATTACATGTTGTATTGTGACGCCTGTATATAGGACGCGTGTGTTTGTAAAGCATGAAAGTTATTTTCACTGCATTTCCAAGCAGAGGAAGTTATTTTCAATGCAATTACAAGCAGAAGCGTGGCTGTGTGGTTGAACATCTGTTTGCCACGCAGACGGCCTGGGTTTGATCCTCACTCGGACCCCGAAATTTTTATTATTTATTTTGTTGCATCTTTCTCGATTTTTCGGTCACGGACAACATGATGATTTTTGGTCACGGACAACATGATGAGCCAACGACACCGATGCCGACGCCGACACTGACGCCGACGCCGGAATTTCTGCGAAACGAGCTCTTTAACGCTATCACGTTAAAACGCGAAGAAGAACTTCACTAATCCGCCAAAGTAAGAGTCTGCCATCTTGAACAAGAGTTCAGGAAAAACGGTAGGACCATGGCGCCATCTAATGCGGCGAATGAAAACTCTTTTGGTCCACTTTAGTTAACCAGTATGCAAATGGGCGTCTAAGAGGCACGACAGCTGCTCCAAAAATTCCAGAAATTTGGCCACTGTAGTGGACAGCATGCAACAAAGGGCAGTTTGCAGGTATAACGTGGCAGCAGAAAGCACTGGACCTTGTTGATTGGCGGAACATGGGAGAGGCCTTTGCCCTGCAGTGGGCGTAGTCAGGCTGATGATGATGATGAAGATTAAGCACCCGAGGCCATGAAAATTTCTGCAGGCCTCCACTACGGCGCCTCATAATCACATCGTGCGTTTCGGACGTTAAGCCACAACCTTTATTTATTTATATATTTTTTTATTTATTCATTTGTTTGTTTGTTTGCTTTTAAAGTACTGTAGACCACTATTCGGTCCATGCAGGAAAATTCACAAATTTAGGATGATTACGACACTTGTAGTGGTCACCCCAAGTGTTTACAACCGGCACTAGAAAGGCCACTATTCCAGCCTTCGCAATCACGGTGCTGCATATTCCGTGAAGACCTAGCGTTATTTCTTTTTCACGGACAAAGAAAAAAAAGCACAGGACCCCATCCCCGTGTATTTCCACGGAAAAATGGATATTAAATGGTAATGGACGTTCTGCCTGTGCCACGAAATTATAGCACGCCGCCGATTAAAGAAAAAAATCTAAGCATTCCTTATAGCGCATTCGCGCAAGGAGACGTGAAGGCGAAAGCCATTCGATGAGGCTATTTTACCGTGCCCTTGAAGTGACGAGAACGTCGCAGAGACAAAGTGAAGGCGCTATCGCCCGCCTCGAGCGATGGGACGCTCGGGTGCTCATCACACTTTTCTACCTTGCATCGGCTTTTCGTACAAAACCAGGTTCACCCAAGCCATGTTAGGGGTTCCCCTTAATAAATATAACTATTAACTTTCGGTGAAGGAAAGAAGTGTAAATTTAAGGGCTCGTTTGCTTTGTTAAACACAATTAAAACCTAATAATAATTTGTCTGTTAGTTCTCATTAATATTATCTTTCCGTGTTACATTCACTTTTTATTTGTATGGCATAATGCTTTTTTATCAAATAAAACATAAAGACCGAAAAATACGATAATTGTGAAGAATAGAGAAAAAGGTAGAAGAAAGAAAGAGAGGTTAACCAGGAAGAACTCCGGTTGGCTACCATCTCACTCTCCGTAACCTTCATTTGTACACCCACCCCTATATGTAATACCCTCTAACGGGGATCTTTTAATTGATAAAGTGATATCAAGTGAAGTCTACTTGAAGAAGGGAAAGGGGATGCGAAAGAATGAAAGAGGAGAAGAGAGTACGTAACGAAACTAAAAAGTAATGAGAGTAGCCCTGTCTAAAAGCAAAACAAGCAAAACATCAACGTTGTGTGAGAACAGAACCAAGACAATCGCCATCACCTGAGATCTACTTCTGTTTGATAAAAGACATACCTTCACAGTACCGTAAAATTCCCAGTAGCACAAACCCCGAAAAATAACCAAACCCGCTTTTTAGGATGATTCTGCGGAAGCATTACTTGGGTCATTTTATTAATAATTTCTCGGGTGTAAGCTCCGAATACTGCGATATGATTGAGAGATGCCGTATAGTGGAGGGCTGCGGAAATATCGATCTCGTGGGGTCCTTTAACGTGCACCTAAATCTAGGCACAAGGGCCTCAACGTTTCAGCCTCCATCGGAAATGCGGCTGCCACGGCCGGGATTCAATCTCGTGCGTGCGTGCGTGCGTACGTAAGCACCAGGTAAAAAGTCACCTAAAGTTAAATCTTCCTCTTTCTAAATATTTTTATGGCGAATAATTGTTAGGATTCTTCGGAGCTGTAACCTGAAACACTGTGCTTCTAGAAATAAAAGCTACGCGTAATTTTAACTTTGCTTGTGAAAGCTTTTTTCTAGTCTTTGGAATTGTAACATATTTTTCCTTCGCAGATTTGTAAATCGCTAAAACTTGCATATGTGTAAAACCAATAATTTCATGAACAGTCATGTGCTTTGCTAACCTTTATAAATTTTCCTTGGTGGACCAGGTACTAGCTACGTTGGCTGTTGCTTCCAATATTTTGTACTCACCTTTTGTACGTACGTTTTCATAAAACATATTTTGATTTGATTTCATATGAAAGCTTGAAGCCACGTTTGGCTTCCGGTTTGTGTCGGAAACACACTTTTTTCAGGTGGCGCCCGCCTAGAAGCAAAGTGGTTTTGCTGTGTTAGTGCTAATATCGGGCGAATAGTGAAAAGAGATAGTTGTTCACGGCGAAAGCAACCTATCGAGACTGGTATTAACTTTAGCTCGAAAAAAAAACTTACCTATTCTTTCGAGCTTCTCAAGAAAATTGTGCTACGAAGCTGCACGTCGAGCACTATCTGTCCTGAAAGGTTGCGCGCACTAAACTGAGAGGGCGTGTTTGAGGAAAGCGGCGGTTTTTTTC